>JANHZU010001771.1:153718-165090 GCA_032468055.1 Acrochordus granulatus
TAATAATGAGCCTCCTTGTCTTATTTAATGCCTGCAATTTACATAAAGCTAATAGGAATTTACTTTATACTGAATAGAATCAAATCATTGTCCCATCTCACTCAGCATTCATTCTATTATAGTCAGCAAGCTATCTAAGGTTTCAAACAACTGCTGAATACCAGGGATTTAACCTGTGATATTTTACAGGCAAAGTAGACAACATTCAATGAGTTTCTGCCCTCCTCTTGCTATAATTCTTCAAGGAATGCCAACAGATTTCATCATATTTTAGTTTTGGCAACTAAAAACTGAAGATTAACTGTAATTAAAGAATATTGCAAACAGATTGCAATTTTATCTACCACTCTGGATCCTTTCAAACCTGTTTCCAGATAACTATGAGATGGAAATTCCAGGAGTTAAAATCCAAAGTAATCTGGAAGATTTTATATATGGGAATGTTCCTGAACATTTTCTTGGGATTAAGTCCTCTTGATACTCTAGGATTTATTTCTGAGAAGAGGATATACATTATTCCATTAATCTAATCAGAAAAAAAACCTCCTGAAAACTGGAAAACATCCAAACACTTTCATTTCTTTCTTTAAAATTTTATTTGAGGCGGATTATATGGCCAGATTATTTTCATTTTTCTTTAGAGCATGCCCTGTTCTCAGACTAAGAAGTGAATCAGTTGAAAGATAATTAGGAAGATTGTTTTTTCAGTCTTGTGTCAGTATCCAACTAGCTCTTTGTTAGTGTATATGCTTTCATTCTCTATGTTTATTCTCATTAATCCAACTCATGTCTTGTAGCAAAAGTGCAAAAAAGAGACTTGCACACCAAATTTTAAAAAGGCAACTGGACTTTTTTATTTTTAGATGTTACAGAGAAATGTTACAACTCCAGTCCAGGAGTCTTCTTCCTTTCTACCTTTTATACCAACATTACTGTTTGCTTGATGGGTTTAACAGCACAAATGAAAGGCATGATACATAATTAACACATCCAGAAAATATATCACAAAGAGGTTTAAAATCAGTGAATGATATGATATGCCATTAGCATGAGATAAATTGAAGTGGGAGCTTTTATAAGTCTTGTTTTGAATTAATGGAAGTTGATTGGGATTGAATATCAGAAGCTGCTTTATAATAGTCACATATACCTCTCTTTGGGGCCTGAGATCATTGATAAATCAAGCTCATTATGATCCTGAAAAATACTCGGTCTCCAAGGTCTTAGGTAAAAATTGATTTCAATTCTCCATAGTACATTCTACTATTACTAATGCCAGAGATAGAATCTGGAATTTCACAGTGAAGGATGTGATAATGACAAGTTCTTATACGGTAGTTCTGATCTGAGCATTGCTAAAATAATTTTCCAGCCACGCACTGAATGTTATTATTTTGCACTGAAATCCATATGAAGACAGAATGCTTTCCAGAGTTTTAAAAATCTGTAATACAGTAACATACAAGAAAATTAATTGGAGAAGTGATGAGAATTATAACCAGTGCCATCCCAGAAAAACTTGCTCATTTGTTTAACTGAAAAAATACAAAATAATCCCTAGTTATTTGTTTTGTTTTGTTTTAATAAGAACATGTATTAAACTTTTGGCATAAATGTTAACAGTTTGTATTACTTGTCCAGACAGTGTTACAGTATCGGTCTCTTTGAATGTTACTATTTATTCAATTAAACAAACAATCAGTCAATCTACCCCAAAGGACTTTATAAAAGTAAATTCATGTACAAAATCAAATGAAATGATGTGATTTCTTGATTAAATATAAATAAAACAAACAGTTAATAAAAAGAGAAATGAAAAATGTATCCAACCCTAAGACATTTTTGTACGTTGTTTCTGTACTCTTATTTAAATGATGCTGTTGGCTTAATAGAATGGAAAGAAAAGAACCTGTGTGTAATTTGGGCAATATACATTCAGTCTAATAGACATGCCTAGACCGTAACTCTCCAAAGTTTCACTCTAAGTATTTTTCATTAAGGCTTGGAGAATTCCTATATGTGTCAGAATTCTAAACTATGGTTGGAGAAGACAATTTTCACTTTGATGGAAAATACTTTGAATTGATACCAAGCAATTTTCTACAATGCTTATGTTAGATAATTAAACAATAACAATGGAATTGTATTTTTATTCTATTTATTTGTATCCTGACTTTATTATTTTTGTAAATAACTCAAGACATTGAATGTACCTAATATTCCTTCCTCATCCTATGTTCCCCACAACAACAACCCTGTGAGGTGAGTTGGGCTGAGAGAGAGGGACTGGCCTAACATCACTCATCTGGCTTTCGTTGCTGAGGTGGGACTAGAACTCGCAATCTCCTGGTTTCTAGCCTGGTGCCTTGACCACTAGACCAAATTGATTATTTTTAATTTAAATTGTTCTTTACACAGCAGACACAAACACACTTCTGAAATTTTTCTTCAGAATTCCAGATTTCGAAGTAGAAGAATAGGACATAGATGAGTATTTTACATGAAATATGTTCTATTAATAAACACAATATTTGAGATCCTTTGCTTCAGATATCAAACAATGTACTTTGAGTGCTGTATGTGAAAGCAGGTAGAGGGATGAGATTAATTTTCAAAAATTCAATTTAAAGGATTATAAAATGCTTGCATCAGGTGTTCAAAATGTAATTATTATGTAGCATTACATTATTTCTGGGCCCTTTGAAAACAAGTGAGATGTTTGAAATATAAAATCATTTTCTGGATTTTAAAGTGCAGAAACCCAGATAAGCTCCTGGTGGTACTGTTTATGAAATCATTCCATAGGACTATGGAATTTTTCTGATTGTTCTGTCAGAAAAATAGAAACTTCTGAGCAACCTTTCTTCCCATATTTAAAAAAAAAAGATCCCCTCCTATAGATGTGTATGTATTTCTGGAATACAAAGCAGAGAAGCCCAAGCAAAGACCTCTCAGAGTGGTTGTAACACTGGATCTTTCTTTCCTTTCTCCATCCTGAAAGCAATTTTCTCTCACAAATTATATTTAGTCATGCAAACAGCCTCTTCTCTCTCCTATCACCAGTTCTACATTTGTGCATATATGTGTGTCATGTATTTTCTCTACTCTACAGTGTCCCATCACATAAATCCAGACAACACGTCCATCACTATAGATGACTCTAGGCTGCATCAGCAGTGGGCTGAGGGGAGATGGAGGTGACCTCAAGAGAACATACTCCTAAAATAAAATAGTAAAGTGTCTTCATGACATGGCAAGCAGGACTTGAGAATGAGCTACTTAGAAAATATTTCAGAAGTTAAGAAGATTTTAGTATTAAATTAGGAAATGAAATTTGGGAGGAAGCAATCTAATAAATCTTTGTTTTTTTCCTTCTCTACTGTATTGTTCTAAACATTTAGCATCCGCTGAATTTACAGGCGGTGATTTTACCAGTTGTATCTTATTTCCAGTGCACATGAAGTTCCTCTAGCATGTGTTATTTGGATGAATATTTACCGAGCCAGGTAGATGCCGCCAGAATGAAGTTGTTCGATGGAATGACTCAGGATATAAAGAGTACAGTGGTGGTTTAGGTTCATTCCAAAATCAATAAGGAAGAACAGGTTTTAACAAACTAAAATGAAGAACTATTACCTAGTCTAGTTAAATTATATTCTGTTGGATCATTTGCTGCACCAAATGCTGATGGGCATGCAACCAAGGCACTGTATAAATTAATCAGCTGACATGCTGACAGATGGGTATATAGTATGGGGCTGATTTTAACTGGTAAATTAAACTGGTGCTGGTAAATTAGATCTGCGCCTCCATAAACTGTCAAGGCTACAAAAGCAGTTTAGAGACATATCACTATAGAAAGGGGTTTCTATAAAATTATTAGTTTTGATTGCATTAGCTCACAATCTACTACAGAATGAAATATTTCTGTTTATGTTTTTTGACCTTTTCTTTCCTAACCTTCCCCTATGGCTCCTTTTGCCAAAAATAAATCAATAGTTCTATATCTACTTAGCATCAGTTCTTGCTAGCCTAATATGACTGGCCTCCTCTTATTTTTGTAACTTTTGAAATTTTGTAATTCTTCAAACATTGGTGTTCTTCTGTCTACCACGTAGCTCATCTCTCTCTTGTGCTTAGATTTTGTTGTTTTGGCTACAGAACTACAATTATTTTTAAACAAAGGAACAACATGCTTATTTAGAATTTGAGTAATTGTATCTATTCCTTTACAAATCTTTGTAGGCCATTCCTTTGATTTTCAGCTCCAGCCATATTGCCCAAGCAAATGTGGGTGATTGTTCCCATGAATATCCAGCTTGGATTCTGACATGAAATTTTACTTTAGATGAACTTGGCCCATTTCAGTTACTTTGGTTCAATTTTTTATGAATAGTTTTCACTGTAACTCTTTTGCCAAAGATATTCTTGAAAAAATAAAAATCTCCATCTGCAGTCAGCATGTGTCAGTGACTCACTCAGCACTTTCCAAATAAACAGCTACTAATGAAGCTAAAAATATGAGAAAAAGGGTACAAAACATGCAGCTTTGGGGGATCCCTGAACCAACAGCTTTGAAGATCATTTGGCTTTTCTAAATTTGCTTCCAAATGTCTATATCTGATTACTTAAATGAAACTGAAATGAACACATAGAAAGATTTCCACTGTGCCTGTTTGCATAGACACTAGAGAAATAATAATTGGAGTTTGAAGCCTATGGAGATGCTAGAGCCAGATAGAAGAAAAGAACAAAGCTCATTTTTTTATTGAGAAAACACTGGTTTGTTATAGGTCTATAACTGAACAGGAAGACAACCTTCACCAGGATAGCCTGTCTCTTAATCTGCCTGCCAAGCACATCATGCCAAGCAACAAGCTTTCAAGTCAGACTTCTGGATTAACATCTTTTCTCAGGCATGATCTTTAGCATGTACACAAAAAGAATCAGAATTTCACAATTTTCTCCCTCTTTACTTGAAATAAAGTATTTGGGCTGTTTTGGAAAGCAGATAAAATTCTGGAAGATGTGGTGTGCTAAGGTATAAAGCAGAAATAAATTTGGAATTTGTAAGAAATATTTTTTCCAGGTAACAAACCAGCTTTGAAATAACATCTCTTCTAAGGCTCATCTCTAGAGGAATAGAAATAAGTTAGCTAAGAACTGTTGTAGGTTTAGTATTTTTTTCTGTATATGTTCCTAAATCTACTGTTTTGTCTCTGGTGATTATTGGCTCCATACAAATGTAGTTTTTGTATATTTATGAAAATTGGCAATTATTTACATCACAGTTGCTTCTACATCACAGCAAGCCAGCCTCATGGAAAATGCTCAGATTCTTAGATTTTCCTACTTATTTTCCTTCAGGATGTTCTTCTAAATTGCTGTCTATGATTTAAACAGACACTTCTTCCATCACTGATTATTCTCACATGTATACTTAACATTAGAAAGGAGGGCTTTTAAAAATAACATACTTTTTCTTTCCTTAAATTATTAAAATAACATTCCATTTGTTACTTGTGATATACTTTAGAGTCTATTTTCGCACAAAGGAGAAGAGAGGGAGGTGTTTTTTTCATTATTATTTCTTTCCTTTTTATCTGTTGGTTAAGTGCATAAGTTGTGGGGGGCCATCTCTCCCATATGTTGAAGTTAGTGAAAGGTGAGTCATGGTAGCAAGAATTACCAAGCTGCTACATCAAGATATTGTGTGCAAATCTAAAAAGAGAGAAGATTTGAAACTTCTAATCTTTTACCCTATATATTCTAAACTTTAGTCCACAGAATAAAAGACTGGAAGTCTCAGTCTTCTCTGCATAAACCTTTTGTTGTATCATGTGCAAGCCTTAACTGACCACAGCAATGATGGGCAGCAGATGTCTTTATGTGTGGGCCAATCTGTCGAATGCTGTTGGCATATGGAAATTTGTGATTGAAAATGTTAGAGTAATAAATAGTAAAAAGCATGCATTGATGAATGAAGGGAAAAGAAAAAAGTTATGTGTCTATGAAAGTCAAAAAAAGGAAGGATGAAATAGATCTGAATGAAAATGATTGATCCTGTAAAATAGGAGATACCTTTGGGGAAGTGAAGGTATAGATTTAATTATAAATGGAAGGGCTAAATGTCACAAAGTATGAATTCCAGGCATGCAAATGGTTACAGGGACATACAAAAATAAGAATTCATAAGCTGATAACAATTTGAGGAAAATTGTAATATTTTGAATCTGTAGATAAAGTAACTGGAAAAAAATCCTAAAATATAGATGTGGTTCACATATAGAGGGGCTGGACTCTTTGTGTAATATGAGTCCAGCCCCTCTACAGTTTTTTGCTTGGCTGTTGGAAGAATGCTATTGTCTTCCTGTGCAAATAGAAGGGAGAGGAATACAGAAGGAAAAGAAAAAAAAAACATAAGAATGTAAGGATCTGAACCCCAGCCCTTCTAGTCCAGCAGTCTGTTCTCACAGTGGCCATCCAACTGCACAAGAAAGCCCAGATAGCTTTAAGAGATAGTTACATTGCCATCAAGGCTAATAGCCATTGATACCCCGCACTACAACACTTCAATAAACTATGGTGCTGCATTCATTTCATAAAGCACCTTATGTATATGGCACAATTTGGATCAAAGCCATATGAGAAATTATAAAGACCAAAGTTTAGAAACTGCACTTTATGCTTTCTCTGCAGCAGATCACTGAGGAACATTTGGCTGAGAAAATGTATTCTATCTTACTTTATTTGGAGACAGCTTAAGAAAAAGTGAACAGGCTTGAATTATGATTGTTTATGTAAATGTGGATGAGATATATCCATATTTGCTACATGATTTGCCACTGTGATAAACTGATGAAAAATTAACCTATTAAAGACAAAGGTAATTTGGTTTGAATGTGAAGTGAAGCAAAAAAAAATTACATAGCCCGTGGTAGTAACTTAAATAGGTATTTAATCTTTCTATCATTGCCATTTGCCCACTAATTATATGAATGGCAGATGACTTAAAAGCTGGGTCCGTATAACACAGAAAATCATAGCTTCCAGCACCTTAGTTTATTGAATTTACGTAGGCTTTCATGGTTGGACCCATCAGCAGTTAGGACACCTAGCTGAAAAGTTAGGAGCCCAGGCAGTGCCTGTTCAGTTGCATTTTGTCTGTCTAGCATAGCAGACTACCTTGCTTCTGAAATTGACAGCTTCAGTTGCCGGTGAAGCATCAGGAAAACTGTTGTCTAGATTACAATCACAAACCCCTGAAGCCCAACACTGCCCAAACTATATTTGGTTACTGTACGTTGATACAAGGTTTTGAGTCTCTTATGTAGTACCACTGAAAGTCAGTATCGCTGACAATGTCTCCTTTGGCACTTTTGTGGCTCTATTTTGTTCTACTGGATTTTCATAATTTAGAAAAGAAAGCTTGTATGCTGCCAAGCAAAGTGACAACGAAATGTGCTGCAGCTCACAAAGGCTTATGCCTTTTAATAAAATTTGTCGGAAAAGGTTCTAGCAGATTCATTTGGACCGTTTGGCTAATGAAACGGGATGGATCACGATCCATAGAAAACCTCTTTGTCCTACAGATCACCTCACCTTGAAAGCATTAAGGACTGGTGTTGAAGAAAGACTGGATTAGCCTACATTTATAGCCTCAGCATTTGCTTAATGCTGCCTTGTGCCTTTGTCTGTAAGTTACAATTTAAGAAAATTAGAGTTGGAAGGAACTTCCAATCACTACCATTCCTGCTCTATCATTATTAGTCAGGATAATCTGCTAGCTCAGTGCTAAAGGATGCTTTATAGTTCAGTGTAATTCATCATCTTTTATTATTAAATGTTATAGTGTAAAAAGCTGGCTATCATTTTATACTTTTTTTCCCCCAATCTGATGAACTGCAGCATGCGACTTACTAGGTTTGTAGCATGCTCTTGCCACGGACAAAAAAAATCCTGTATTTTCAATTTTTATTGGGTGCATGCATACCTGGGCAAATTCGTACACAGGTGCAAATTAGATGTGGTAATTAGATAATAATTACAATAACATAAAGGGACAAATATGAAAGGCAGCTGGTTCTCATAGCCTGAGACGTTAGAACTGTCATGTTTTTCTTTCCCCTACCTTCAGAAAGAAATAAAAAGCATAACGTGTTAATTGCTGTATGATATAGCTTTTAAATAACTTTTAGAAGTTTTCATGGTCCTTATCTGGGTAACTCTGTGTGTTTGTGTGTAAATATAAGCACATTCAATTTTATTTTACAACATTAACATGAATACATTTTGGAGATGTGAATCTGGCGATAGACATTATGATGCACCTTTTCCAGAAAAGAAAAATGTTCATTATATGAATATGAAAAATATGAGTAAAGAAAAGTTACTGAATGTGACTTCTGCTGTTTCTTAGATCTATTGGCAGGGAGATTGCACCCTGGCAGTCCTTTAGCATTCTTTCTCAGGGACTGGAATTCTGTCTTCCAGATTTCTCTGCATCTGCAATCTACTATATCTTTCCAGGAGCAGTTGTGTATTGTACAGTGATGAGAAGAGAACTGATTTTAATAATTTTTTTGCTTGGGTTATGGATCTCAAGGCAGACCTTATGGTGGTGGACGAGGGTTATGACAGGGTATAGTGAATAGGCTGGAAAGAGGACAAATTTCTTGTCACCAGATCTAGAAAAATGGATGTGTTCAAACAGAAGCCAGGCAGCATCTATGCGGAGTACAGGTAATCCTTGACCTATGAGCTTAGCTACTGTGTGAACATACAACAGACTCCCCCAAAGATACTTATGAACCAGATTGAAGCACATATGGGGCACTCAGCAACTGGAATGCATTTATGCCATTTGCAGTGTTCCAGTCATGTGACCACAATTTACAAGTTTTTTTTTTTGCTGGAAATCAGCATTTACTTCCACTTCCCGGCAAAAAACTGTCCACTGAGAACAATGGGTTCACTTAATGACTGCGGTGTTTGCTTTACGACTGCTGTGTTCAATTAACAACCACTGCAAAAATGGTCATACAATTGGTTGTATGGGCACAGTATGTAATGATTCATGTAACATCTGGCACATGTGATGTAATTCCAGGCTCAATTATGGTAATATGTCAAGGACTACTTGAACTTTAAACTGGATACCTGATCTTAAAGAGAATGTTGGGGTCCAAATTCCATAGCTGCACCAAAGAATGTCAATATCAACCTGGGAAAAAAAACCGTATGCTTTGGAACAAATGTTTTGATAAATACCTCAGCATATTATTATAGCTGTTCATGAATTTGTTTTCTTCGTGTCTTTCTGATGTTTCCATTCATCTGTAACAGATCGATACATTCGTTCTTTGTTCAGAAAAAAAATGTCCCTGCCATTTTGTTTCTTTTAAAGTTATAAAATGAATCCTCCGGTATCTCTTTACATTTGTACAGAAATGTCAGACGTTGGTGCTTGTTGCTGTTTGGATGCTGCATTTGTGAAAAACACAAATGCGCTTGTATAGCTGCAGATGTCAACGGGGACATTATTCTGCATGCCCTAAGCACCCCTACTGAAAAGAGATTCCTTCTCTAATCCTTTTCTCCTTTCCTTTTCTTTTTCCTTTGCTCCAGGCTACCTACCTAAACAAAGTGGTGAGCCAAACTCTCAGCACAAAGGACAAAAGATCAGTACATACACCCACAGAGGACCATTTTAGATATTCATCAGGCAACCAAGCAACTTCCTGTGGAAACAAAAGCTGCCAGTTGTCAACTGTCTGTCTTGGCAACCTTCTTAAAGAAAAAGAAATAGTGGAAGCTATCAAGCATACAAGAGACACTTATGAAACCCTCTCTTCTGAAGTTAGTCACAATGGCTTAGCAGGGGTCATGCAAAGCGTGTCGAAATCAACAGCCAAGGCTGATAATGCCACCATTTTTCCTGACTCTCTGAGAGATCAAACGCCGGTGCCTCGGCAACACTCGACTTTCATAGGGAGGTTTGGACAGCCCCCAAGAGGACCCATATCTTTGCACATGTACAGCAGGAAAAATGTGTTCCTTCACCACAATCTTCACACATCTGAACTTCAGACTTTAGGCCAGCAAGATGGGTAAATAGAGTCAGCACGTATTTATTCAGCTGGACAGTTTTAACTGACTTTGGTTGTTCTCCGCTGCTACCCACCATTTGTTTTTCTCTTGATCATGGTTGTTTCTGCAACTGGAACTCTTCCTGTAAAATTGAGAAAAGGATTGGGAGAGGGAGGGACTGGGTGGACTAGCATGTTAACTTTACTGAGTAGTTGAATTTTTTTCTTTTCAGAATTCCCCAGAGTGTAAAATTCTAAATTTAGTGAAGCTGATGATATATCTCCCTTGGCTTCATATAAATGGATGGCATCACCTTGACAGAAGGTCCAGAAGGGGCCCAATGTTCTGTTTTTTTCCCTTTTGCTCTCCATCAGAGAATAAGAGAAGAATAAGTCAGATAGCATTTCTGTTCTTTTAATAATGTTAATGTGGATGTAGATGTGAGGAATAAATAGAATTAGTTACAACTCTAAAATCGGGGTGAGAACATGATTGTAGTCTTTGGGTTTTTCTTTACATCTTGCATTTTGCTTTGATTTTTATAAATATAAAAAAGTTTGTTGACTCATCCATCAGAGTTGTTTGCCCTTTCCGCATCAGTCTCATTTACACCAAAACCAGAAGAAGATAAAATCTAGATCTGTATATATCATGCAAAATCTCATTTGAAATGCTGATTCAAACTGGAAAATCAATCTAATTATCTTTGGATATTCACATTGATTTAGCAAATTGGGCTAATTCAGTTTGATTAGAAAAAAGCTGCTTTTGCACATGAGCAAAATGTTTATTTAAATTATCCAAATTGATTCAGGGGTATCCAATTAAATTTTTAAAAATCAGTTTTTTTTAATTTGATTTAGAGATTCAATCAAATTAGCTTCAAGTCAAATCTTCAATATTTTCAGACTTTTTTTTATTCCAAAAGTAATATTAAGAGATGTACTACCACCTAAGCTTTGATTTATCTTCCATGCCTAAGTATTAATAATCCTTTTGTTCTGCTCTTTTGCTATATTGTCAGATAGTAATTGGGATGTAGCAGATTTTATGCTGTACTGTGGCATAATGCATGAATTAAAAATGTCCCAGTATTGATGGAGTCCAACTTGAACCAGTTCAGTTATCATGGCTAGTCTTAATAAAAACTGGTGTATCACATGTGCAGGCATACACACTTCTGCGATTGTATTTACTATTAGTAACTAAATAGTTGCAAACTGGAGTATTCTGGGAGACCTTGCATCACCACGTTTAATAACAAACTAAAATCAAATCATCTC
>JANHZU010001772.1:0-10556 GCA_032468055.1 Acrochordus granulatus
TGGCCACATAATGCACAGAGAGGACTCATTAGAAAAGACTGTGATGCTGGGAAAGATTGAAGGGAAAAGGAGAAGGGGACAGTAGATGATGAGATGGATAGATAGCATAGTCAGTGTGATGGGCGAGGGCTTGGGAAAATTCCGGGAGGCAGTGCAGGACAGGGGGGCCTGGCATACTGCAGTCAATGAGGTCGCAAAGAGTCAGACATTACTGCGCGACTGAACAACAACAATGGGACAGAGTCAGGGATGTTTCCTCTCCTCTGATCCTTGGGTACTTCCAGAATTATTTTGTCTTGGGTATTATTAGAGTCCATTTATTTTTCAAATCAGATTCACCCGCTTACCTACCATGTTTCCAAGTCAACCTCAGTTTGGGAGACCTGAACAGCAAATAACCTTTTATTTGCCTGGGGAGATGCTGCCCAGGGACGCAGGACCTCTCTCTCTGCTGCTTCACAGCTCAGTCCATACTTGTGAGTTGTTGTCTGGAGTGCTTTTCAAAACAGGTTGCATTATATTCCCCAGTAACATTAAACTTGTGTGCATGAGGAACTCAACCATCAGTGGATGTCAGCTGATAGTTAGACTGTCTTTGAATACAGCCATTTAAGAATGTGCAATACTAGAGCAATTTTGAACAGAGTGTTAAACCCACCAATTTTGTATCAGTATAAGACTTTATTATGAATAGTACTTTGTCATTAGCCTCCTTGAGAGCTATTTAAGTCACCTTCCTGATCAGTCAGCTGAGGAATTACTAGATAGTTGATTAGTAACCACACATCAGCAAAAGGGTGACTACACCTTCATCTGCCATGAATAGGTGGAGGAAGACTGGCTCTTGAACCCCTGACAATGGACTATAATGTTTTCCTGACCCTTGGTTCCATGCCAGAGATATACATGGAGCTGCTACCATGAATCCAGGCTAATTTCTGCCTTTCACTCTTACATTTTCAGTGAAAGACAGTGGACTAACAGTTGGACATTTTGACATAAATCTTTAGAGTAGGCATATCCAACCTTGGCAACTTTAAGATGTATGGACTTCAACTGGCATAGCTGGCTGAGGAATTCTGGAAGTTGAAATCCACACATCCTAAAGTTGCCAAGGATGGACACCCTTGCTTTAGAAGATGGATAGTGGAAAAGCTTTGGCACTGAATAGAAGTTGTTATCCTTCCTGGAAAACCCTTTTAATATGCTGTTGTGGGAGAGACTAAACCCATTTGTCCTTCTCTCTTCAATCACTTTTTTCCATATACTGTATGATTTGGCTTTGGGATTCTTCTGGTAGGCAAGGGAAACCAATTTCTTCCCACTATACTAGAATCATAGGACACCACCTGCAACTCAATTGAGGGATTGTGAGAAAATCAATGTTCTTCATTTATTTTGTTTCTCAGGAATCATTCTCTCATTTGGCGGAGTGGCAGAAGCCAGGAGTCGGGAACAAGGTTATAGACAGGTCAGCTGGACTACTCACTTCAGTCCCAAAGCTAGCCTGCTTCTTTCAGATGTGAGAAGATGATATTTTCAGTATCAGTATTAAAGAAACCTTACATTGCTTTTGTACTTGGAGTAATCAAATGGAAGCTATAGTGAGGGGCCTTCTCGTCTTTCAGGTGTAAAAGATAAGTTTGTCGAACCAGACCTTGTGCCTCTTTTTCCCCTTCTTTTGTAGCTTCTAGGATCCTAACTGAAATTGCAAAGTTCAGGAGGTTCATACAATGATGAATAATGGCTCTGTCAGACAATTAGTGTACAATTTAGAACAAAATAATGCATAATACCAGTGAAAAATGTTCTATTTAGGCAGAATGTAGATTGATGCTACCCAAAGCTCTTTAGGGTGTGGAATAATGAAGGAAAACACTTGATGGATGCATTTTCTACTCTATTTACATAACGTGGGTTCAATATACTTACAATATATTTGCATCAAAATTGTATCTATATATTCAGCCAATGGAAAAGAATAGCAAAGGTCTATCAACGTGCTTATACATTAATAATATTACTTGGCAATCTGATGTTTCAAGACCCAGGGTGAATTACTTATTAAAAACCCATATACAGCTATCTGTCTTTATCTTTCTTTTCTGTGTGGGTCATAATGGGTCTGATTGTTTTCAAAATTACATTTGAACAGGATATGACTGTTACATGAGAACTCTCCAACCAATATCATTTCCCTTGCTCATAAAATACATTACAATGCTGGGTGCACTGAGCCAAATCATTATAAAAAGGAAGCTTTAACCTAACCTTTGTGCTTTTCACCAGCCATTATACCAAACGAACACTTTAGAAAATGCTTTGAGAAAAAGGGAAACGGACATGATTATGAATATTGATATACAGGTTGCTTAATTTTTCAGTAGCCTCCCAGCAATTTATTTTTTGTTGTTGTTCCAAATGACTTGGCTTTTATTAGCAGCTAAAGTTTCTCTTTT
This sequence comes from Acrochordus granulatus, assembly GCA_032468055.1. Lineage (NCBI taxonomy): Eukaryota > Metazoa > Chordata > Lepidosauria > Squamata > Acrochordidae > Acrochordus > Acrochordus granulatus. Next base: position 2,460 of record JANHZU010001772.1, read on the forward strand.
CTCCTCTTCCTCGTGGTATTGGCTGATTTCATCAAGTCAAATTTCCACTAGAATTTTTTAAAAATTGATGTATAATGAAATATATATTCAAAGGAAATTTTATTTCATTTAAAAATGGACATCTACAACACTTCATGGATATATGGAAGAAATCCTTTTTTCTTGACCATTGCAGAACTGTACACAGGGTGACTAGACAGTGAAGGATCCGGGGAAAAAAGACCTTTGAGGAATGGCTGAAAGAACTGGGAATATTCTTAATCTAGAGAATCAAAGATTAAGGTGATTCCTGCTGACAGCTATTTTCAGGGGTCTGAAGTGTTCTGAAGCAGCTGAGAAATGTGGTTTTTGCTTGTTTGTTTTTCAATAGTAGAACCAACGATTTAAATGGCAGGAAAACAAATTTCAGTTAACATAGTGAAAAACCTCTTAATTATAAGAGTTGTTGTTCTACAACCCAGTTCTACAATGAATTCCATGAGATGGTAATCCTTTGCAAAGACAGTTGAGCAGGGGATGGACAACCATCTGTTAGGGAAAAGGTAGATTATTCTGAATTGAGCAGCCTCAAAGTTTTTTACAGGTAGTCTTTAGCTTACAATCAATCACTTAGTGACTGTTCAAACTTACAATGGACCTCTGCAAGGCTTCTTATGACCTAGTTTTGATGTTCTGAGGGTTGTTCGTCCCGCAGTCATGTGATCATATTTTAGGCACTCGGCAACCAGCTCATATTTATGGCCTTTTGCAGCATCCCACAGTCATGTGACCATAATTTACATCAGTTTTTGTTGGAAACCAGCATATACTTCTGGTTTCCCTGCAAAAAAAAAAAATTACAGACAATTAATTTGCTTAACAACTGCTGCATTCACTTTATGACTACCATGTTTGCTTTATGACCACCCCAAAAATAGTTGTAAAATCAGGCATGGTCATGTAGTGACTCACTTAACCACTGGTGCTATTATGACTAATTCCAGGTTCAATTATAATTGTAAGTCAAAGATTACTTGCACCCACATTTTCATGTCTTTTGATTATGTTCCATTTCCCCTCCCCTAATGTCACGGTGATCAGGATAGATATTTCATACTTTCTGTCATCATAGAAAACTTCTTGCCTCGCCTGAACTTCTACTACAGAATTATTGAATCTTAAGGATTGTTTTGGAGGCTCTTTTAAATGCACATTCAATTTCATCTGGAATATTGGCTGTGTAGCATCCAGATTTTCCATGGATTTCTGTAGTGTATCATCCATGTTAAGGAATTCCAGGTGTCACCAAAACTCAAACTTTTGACCAGTATAAATAATTAATAAGGATAAACTAGACAAGGACTATCCCTTAGTTCTAAAATCATTCAATTATGAATTCATATAAGAGAACAATGTAAAATCGCATTGTCATAAAAGATAATTACCAGCCTCTCCTGATAGAAGCATGTCTGTCTAATTGGGGTATTCTTAGCCCTTTTACAAAGGACTTCTCCCTTCAGCCAATCCCTGAAGGGAAAAAGGGTATTTTGGATTTTCCTGCTCAAAACAGCATAAAACTTAAATAAAAATTGTGCCAATCTTGAAATACAAGTGTTAGATTTACAACCATGTAACTATGTATGTAGAAATTATTTTAATGAGAAAGTTCCTTAATAAACTGATGAGCCAAAATTTCTAGAAATAAAAAAGTTGATTTGGAAAAGATAATTGAAGAAAAATCAGGAAAGGCAAGAATCATGCATAGAAACTCCGAATAAAATTGGAACAGTCTGTCTAGCTGAACTAAGCTGTTAAATTTATTACTTTCTTACATAAGAACTTGGGCTTCAGAATATGTTCAGAGCTCATTGTAGAAACAACAATTGGAGAATAATAATCTGGGCCATCTACCTGAATGGTGTCATCCTTGGTAATTTTTCTTTCTTCCTTTTCTTCTTGAGCACTATTTTCGAGAGGAAACTGAAAGCTCTCCTCTTTGAAGAAAAGGATTGTTGTTTGGCTGATAAAACAGTCTACTCAAACTGTAATGTCATGAGTCAGATCAGCAAATTAAAATAGAAATTATCTATTGAATCCATATTTCTAATACGTTTTGGTTGAATGATTAAATGACTTTAAGTAGTTTTCATCAATTATGTCATTATAACTGAATGATTATATGGAGCAACTTTTAAGGGAAAAACAGGAGATGAATTAGCTGCTATTAATTAGTCTCACTCCAATGGGTTCATCCCATCCCACCCGTGCCAGCAGTAAGGGTATTCTTCTGATCCCATCAGCCAGGGAATTTTGGCTGTCAGGGTCCAGAAGATGGGACTTTTCTGCCATGACCTCCACCCTTTGGAACATCATTCCTCTTGAGGTGAGGTCAGCTCCCACCCTTCCAGCCTTCAGGAAAAATCTAAAAACATGGCTCTGTGAGTTAGCTTGGGGACCAGACATCCATATGTCATCAATAAGGAGACTTTTGGATTGAAGGCTTCACTTCACTCTGCTCACCTATCTTGTTCTTTTATCTTGTTCTTTGATTTTGCAAATTGTATTTTTATTGTTGTATTTTCTTTGTTTTTGTCTTTTCTGTTTGTATTTTCATTGCATTGTTGTACTGATTTTTATTATTATTCTATTGTGAGCCACCCAGAGTGACTATAATGAGTTGGGCACAAAATAAATAGATAAATAAATTCCTTCTTTATGGATCTCTTATTTTTGGATTAATTTATCAAATGCTTTAAAGAAAACTCTGCACTGGACCACAAGCATATGCTTGACATAGTCAAATAAATAGAACATACAGTATATTTTCATGAAAATGATCCCAATTCCTGACATCTCAGAACAGCAGGGGAAATTGCTATCTGAAATTTTGGATCGGCCAATATTGACAATAGTTGATTAAACAAATCAATAATTTAACTTATAGTTCTAAATCAGTACAAACTGAGTTTTTTATTGTTTCAAAAGTATTCATCTCTGTAGTTGTAAAATGAAGGACACCAAGAAGTTGAGTGAAAAAGCATGGCTGTGCAATTTTGTTCTTAAAGATTATCAAAATTGCCTCAAATCACTTTATAAACTCTTGAACGAAAAGAATGATTCCTAAAAGATATTGATTCCTGAATTTTGTGCCTTGTCTTAGGGTACATTTCTAGTTTGTGCATCTGATCATCATGCTAATCTTCTTCCTGAGTGGTCCCGAGTCACCCATTGAACTTCACAGTCAAATGGCAACCTGTATCTTGATCTCCCCAGCTGGACAGTTCTTTAACCATTGGAAATGTGATTCAATGGATTAATTCTTCAACCTATTGATGATAAGGAATACAGACAGAGAATTCAAAATCTTCCCCATTTAATCTTCTTTATCTTTCACTTATTCTTTGTGTGGTTGCTAACCTCAAAATATTTCCTTCCTGATTTTGCCTTTCCATTATATTTATTCTCTGACTCGCTACTGGTAGGATGCTGCTAGCAAGCTTTCTCTATCCCCATGCCCACCCATTAATTATGCATTTTGTGTAATAAACTTATTTCTGTGAAATGCACAAAGAGTGCTTCACAAATTCTTGCTCAAAGTAGATTCCCACTTTTTGAACATACTCAAATTGCTTAATCAATAACATTCTACTTGGCTCTCTACACTGTACTATTTCAGATAGTATAATCACCTTATTGCACACATGAAATTTCCTTATGTTCTGCCATGATTTGACTATGTGGAGGAGTGATAGAAGCTTTGATTCAACAGACCTGGAGTTTATTAAGTTGTACATTGTATACAAGGATTTGGGGGCTGGGTATCTTTGAAGTAGGATTACTTAATCAAAGTTGGTTCATTTTATGCTTTTACAATAATGTGTAGTGAATTACAAATGTGGGATGGTTCTTACATTTCTCATACTACCAGCTCTTTATCTGGATCATCTACAAATTCTGGCTTTGGTACCTAAGCTCAAAAAGGTTCATTATTTATTATTACAAGTGGACAGAAGATCCAAGGGTTATCTTTCTCTTTCATCCACATTTGTGGCATAATAGGCTTCTCTTCTGTTAGGTCATCTTATGTTATCCTTTCAGCAGTCTGTAAAATTAATTTAAGATGGTAACTGATTGAAAGGTTCCCATAAGATTCTCAGGCTGGATGAATTGTGATATGAATTCAGGTTGCCCTGAGCTAAGTCTATGAGTCTATGACTATTCTATGACTGCAGGCAATTTATTTTAGAAAATTATCATTCTCCATAGGCACAGTTAATTATTGTGCGCTCTGTGACAGCTTTAAACTAATCCCATCCTAAACACTGTTGAGTTGACCCATGGCATTTCAGAAAACAAAACATAGAGGCATTGGTTTCCCCTATTTTGTCCCATTTCTGTTATGAGATTGCTGTCCTTTATATCTGCCAATCACTGTAGTTGGAAATATCAGAACAAGATTTTTCAGAACCAGATCAAATATTTGCAATGAACTTTGCATTCAACAAATGCCATTTATTCACAGAGTGAAAATTATCTTTCTCTTACCAACATGGACACTTAGCAGAGATGTAGCTAAGTGGCTCTGTATCTCTGCTATTTGATTTGTGTGAATTCACATCTCCTGACTCATCAGAGATAGAAGCTGATGGCAATTACATATGACCTTTGCTTTAGGATTCCTACTTGTTATCTGGGAAAATGGAGGTTATTCAGCTCTCCTAGTGAAATCAAAGGTATGCAGGAACTATGTTTAAACTAGGAACTTTCTATAATGTCTGGAATGTCCAGGAATTTCCAGTATTCTTCTCTCCAAAAATTCCACACTTCATTTCTTCTGGGCTTCACAGCAATGGTATCATTTCCCTAGTCATAAATGGTGTGTTATATAACTAATTTACATAACTTATTGCTGGTTTCCCACATGCTGCAAAAGTCTATTTTTGCTTTAGTACAAATACATTTCTTGACTCAAGGAGACACTGAAACAGCTGAAGTAGTCTAGTCGCATATAGGAGTAGGTATATTAAAATCATGTTGACAGCTTGTTTTCTTGCTAACCTGTAGCAATTTTGGAGTGTTCAAGCTTTAAAACTTCCCATATAAATATAAGATTTCTAGCAAGGAGAAGCTGTGAGAGTAGCATTTCCTAAGACTTTGAGAAAGACAGCAATCTTTCTCTCCCAAGGGAGCTTCCACGGTTGCTCATGTTAAAACTGTGAATGCAAAAGAAAGTGTTCCTAAGTTTTCATCATCTAGTTTCCTTTTTTAGGATTCTATCCCCCATCCCACACAAAAGGCACAACTCCCCAAATTTACATAATTACATAAACCCACTACGTTTTCTGGTGGCATCATAAATTACTAGTATAATTTTCTAGCCTGGGTGGATACTTGGTGATAAGGTACAGTGGCATCTTTCCCTTCCAGGAACTGTACTCATCTAATATTTTCTTTAGTAACCTGCTCTTAAATGAGGGGAACCAAGAAGGTTGACAGAAACCATATCATTTTGTTGTAACACAATTGTTTTGGGAAGTCCTTGACTCATTACCTTCTGTTTAGCAACTGTTTGAAGTTACGATGGTACTGAAAAAAGTGACTTACAACTGTTGTCATGTCCTAGCAGTCACAGGATTGCAATATGGGCACTTGCAACCAGCATGTATTTACTATGGTTGCACTGCCTTAGGGTCAAATGCAAAGTCAATCAGGGAAGATGGAATCGCTTAATGACCATGTGATTTGCTTAAACACCATTTGCTTAACAACCATAGCAACAAAAGGTCATAAAATTAGGTGTGACTCATTTAAGTACCATATGTCAATGAAGATTCTCAGTCATCCAGGTAGAATTGTCTGGAGGCTGAGTCATGGCAACTGGACTTATTTTCTTTTGGTTTGAGATATTTCTCTGCTTATCCAAGTAGCTTCTTCAGTCTGAGAAAAAATTGGTTTGGGGACACCATACCCTGAGAAATGCAGCCAACCTGGAAGACATATATGTTGTCCCCTAACCAACTTTTTCTCAGACTGAAGAAGCTACTTGGATAAGCAGTGAAACATTTCAAACCAAAAGAAAAGAAGTCCAGTTACCATGACTCAACCTCCCGTTAAGCACCACTCAGTCACTTAGTGATTGAAGTTCCATTCTCAATTCCGGTCATAAGTTGAAGACTATCTGTATTTTTATATGTCACAGCACTGATGATAGCTATCTACTGTAGCTACTGTAGATAGACAGATAGATACCCAGATAAGAAAATTACTCAAATAATCCTCACTTTGCTAAGCATCCTTGTTCTTCCTGATAATTTATTTGCAGCAATCATCATCAGTGTGGCCTGGAAAATTCCCTTTCTGGCAATAAACATTACATGGTAAGTGGAATGATAAAAGAAAGTCTTTCTTTTAAGAGAGCAAGGTTTTTCTTGGTAAGTCCAACCAAAGATGGGCAGACATTTTTATATTCAAGATTGGTGAAGTTGATCCTCCATCAAGTGAAGCAATTCTACCTTTGGGAATAATGGGCATCTATTCTTGAATTAGCACAAAACAAAGTTGGCATAAATATTACTGTCTTCATCACCAATCACTATGTTGTCTCTCTCACATCTTTTCAGAGGATTACCAAATGATGCAGTCCTAACTGGTGAGTAGGCCAACAATTATAGGCAATGTGATTTCAGAAGGTTGCTAAGCCACTGAGAAAATCATCTCCCAATCAAGGTAAAGCAGCAGGAATGGGGTGGATCTGGCTTTAGGATTACACCTGGCCAACTTGTTTCCTCCTCTCCTCATTCTCCATTTGGACATTTCTCAAGTTAAAAGTAATAGGATATAAAGAAATACAAGAGGATAGCAAAGCAGAAATAGCCCCAGAGAGAAAGGAAGTGGACCCTGGCAGGATTGTGCAATTAACCACGTTCTCTAGAGCAGGAGAACTGAAAATGACTAGCTTCTGGGCAATCACTGTTTAACTTCATAGGGAGAAAGAAAGGAATAATTGAATCTGATGTTACAAAGAAGCTCGTAAATAAACAAAAAAGCCTAGTTCAACGTTGCTCATTATTCTTGGACATTGCAATGAGGAAGAGGCAGGACGGATGCATCTAAAGGTAAAGATACATTTCCAAATATAATTAAAGTGCAATAGTGCAGAACGCCCCCCCCCTTCTTCCCCTACCTAAAAAAATTGGAGCTCTGCTTTCTTCTCTTTATCCATGTGGGAAACAGGAGAAAAGCTGGCATTAAAATAGAGAGATGGATAAAGATGGTTAAGAAAAGAATATAGGAAATAAAACACTTATGGAAAGAGCAAAAGCTGGAAGACAAATGGCCAAGGTGGATGTTGTCTAATGATCAGAGAGAAAGGGATATTCCTATGCCTCCACTATCCCCATAACCCACTCAGTGCACAAGACCCTTGATTTTACTTTTGAAACTGAGCTATGTTTTAAATTTTACATCCTTTGAAGCTAAGGTGAGGTAGCTTAAGGAGGAAAATACCACTTTACTGTGAATCTACCTAATAATGACTTAAGGCTGTTTCACTTATTGGCTGGGAACAAGCTGAAGATAACCTTGTCAGTCAAGAAGGTAGATTGGGACTATTGAAACAGAGTTATTCTGTTTTAACATGCAGGACTATAGAGAAAGAAAAAGACATAAGTCAGTAAGCTACCCGGGAAGTGATATTTCCAGAGTTAATTTTTTAAAAATGCACATTTTTATTTGTGGATCAAGGTGAAAGAATGCACTATCATCACAAGCAGAATTAGAATTATTTGAAGTGTTTAGAAGCTTTCTGTTGTTGAAGTATTTTGAATTAAGCATAGAAGTCTGATTAATTCTACATCTGAAAATGAACTTTTACCTGCCTTCCTTTCTGAAGTATTGGAAGGAAGGCGTACTGTAGGAAATTTCTGTACTTGGAGTGGCAGAACCTTTGTGAATCTAAGCCAGCCATAGTTGAGTTATTTTGCAACTGGGCAGCTTTACAAACTAAATTAAGAAGGAAGGAAGGAAGGAAGGAAGGAAGGAAGGAAGGAAGGAAGGACGGAAGGAAGGAAGGAAGGACGGACGGAAGGAGAGAGGCAGAAGCTATATGCAGTAAGACTG
>JANHZU010001772.1:47015-62385 GCA_032468055.1 Acrochordus granulatus
GTGGAGTCCTGTAGCTCATTTTCCACTAGATGTCCAGGATCCCCAACAACATCTAGCGCGGTCCTTGTTAACCCGGGTGACGACTAAGCTGGTATGGATTTCTGTAATTTACTTCTCATATTTTTATAGGGGAGAGACATTCTTCGTCTGGCTCCTCTGATGAGACCTGTCCAGTATGGTTGAACCTTTGTCAGAGCTCTCATCTTCTTCAGAGAACACAAGCCCCCCAACCACAGCAAGGTGGTGCCTCACTGGGGGGATGTTCAGCAGAGGACTTAATAACAGCTCTGTTTGTCTGAATTCAGTTTCCCTTTATTCTCTCATTTCAGTCTCTTACAGCCTGGAGAAATCTGAAGTTTCTGGAAATATCTGGGGTTCACAGGAAAACAAAAGTGTGGCTGAATATTTTCAGTATATTGAGGATAAGTAACTCAAAACCTAAGAATATTTTCTCGTGACTTTACATAGATGCTAGCACTCTTTGAAGATAAGTGTGAGAATCCAACAAGATGTCATGGTGAACTGTACTTCAAGCTACTGAGAGATCCAGAAATATCATTCTCCCTCTGTCTTTTCCTGTATAGATCATCCATCAAGGCAATGAAGATTACCTCCATGCTTAATTTAAACCCATTAAAGAGATCAAGATAATACATTTCATTAAGAGTTCTTGGAGCTGTAATGTCACCACCTTCTCTTTTAAAAATGTTAGACACCAGCTGAGAGCTGTAAAAACCACCGTTAAAGGATGGTTTCCTAAGTAAGACTGTCAGATGGTATCCCACCTGCAAAAGAAAAACATTAATGATTAATGAGTGATGCTTGACAGGATGGAGTCCTTCTGGACCCTTATCAACTGTGCCAGTGAGGGATGCAGCATGCAATAATGGTCTGAATAGACCCAAGAACTTTACCTGTTTCCTTAAAAGACAAGCAATGAAGCCAATTAAGACTTACATTGGTAGACAGTGAAATTGATATGTTGGTAAAGCATGGCTTAACGTGACATCAAATTTGGCATAAATCCAGGCAATCTCAACTGTGATGTATATACATAAGCTCCTCACAACAGAATTCAGATAGTATAGGAGAGAAATCCTGTATACCAGAAATGTTATCATTTCGTCCTTGCAAGAGATAGAAGGCACCCCTTTGCCCATTTTCACAGCTACAGAAGAGCACTTCTGGTGCAGAATTACTCAGCAAACTTTACTGTGGCCCATGGTAAGTGCCTGCTGCCTTTGATTTAAGGAGCTGAACTTATTCACTGAGTGTGAATACCTATAAATCCCTTAGAGTTCTACTTTTTTGTTGCAAGTCTATTTAAAATAATATTTGAACATGTTGCATAGCAGAAATGGGCAACCTGTTGCCTTTCAGAAGTGACGGAGCCACAACTCTCAATGACCAGGTCTGGAAGGGCCATAGGTTTCCACTTATGCTCTCCTTTCTCTCAGCCAGAAGTTGAGCAGAAATACTTTGAAATTTCTCAGAGGTGAACTATTTTAAGTATCCCCCTGAGCACAAAACTGTATCAACTAATTTTTAAATAAAATAACTATGGAATGAGCTATTCCACCCTACATATGACATATCTTGCCTTCCTTCATTAGTTACTGATATCCAGAAGTGGGTTAATTTATGGGTTAAAATGCTATCCAGGATGCAAGTGAAAGTATTAAAAGTTTATGACCAAAGTTTTCTACAGCTTCAGTGATATTTAAATGAATATTTTTCATGAGAATCTTTTCTAAGTGACCTAATTAGCATCTATTTGCTGTGCAATGGCCTTGAACAGTGAACTTGAGATACTCATAACTCATAAATGTAGCAGCTTATAGTTATGATTCTGAATCTGGGTTTCTAATGCATTTTTCAGAAGATGAAAAGATGATATTAACCATCTCCCAAACAAAGAAGAGACCGAATAGAAGGAAAATATGCTGAATGTTTTTGAAAGACTATGAATTGCAACCACAAAAGTTTCATCAGAGCTAAAAAACATTTGGCCTTGACATAATTTAATTCACCAAGAAGTCAAGAAAAAAAATCAACAAATCAATAAAAAAATTAAATAATATTTTACTGTATTATGTTTTTTGTCAGAAGGAAAAAAATCTGAGTAAGCAATTTATTCAAATGGTTTTTATTTGCTGTGTTTTGTTTGTTCTAATTTTAGACTAGATTTGATTCTTATTATGTATTATGTATTCTCAAATGCTAGACAGATGTTGCTTAAGAAGGCTGTGTGGGGACTTAAAAAACTATTAAGATCAGCTTGAATTACTGCATTTCTAATGTACTTTTTTTCTGTGCTCAACTCATTTCATTATGGTTAGTTGTAACTATGGTTTATGATCAAACCATGAAACCAGTATTGTGTACACATGCTAAGTTACATTTACAAAAAACACAACACGTACATTCCCACATCATATTTGCCCAACAATGCAAACCACATTATGGGTTAGTACTGTTAGAAAAGCCAGCCTAGGCAAGCCTGTTCATAAAACAAGAAAAAATAAAAATCTCATCCAATTGTCATGCAGTGAACAACATTCTAGAAAAATTCAAATCAGAATACATGACCTCTGTCTTTCATCAGAGGGACTGATTGCCATTTTTATTCCCCAGCTCAAGTGAAGATGTTGGCGTTGATTTTAAATCCCTACTGGTTGAATTGCAGATGTCTTTGGAGTTGTACCTTTCCAGGTAAAACTGCCTAGGAATTTAGTTCGATTACAAAATGTCTCCTTTTGCTATTTATGAAATAGTGAATGAGGCTATGAAGAAGCCCATCGGATTGGATCCAAATCCAGTTCTGGTTTAAATTTGAGGATCACAGTGATGCACGGTGATACTGAAGAATTAGATAACCAATTTGATATGGCTGAGTAAGAAGCAATCAGAATGAGAGATGGAGACATTACACTCACTTGAAATTAGTGAGAGAACTCAGATTATAAAGCGTAATTGGAGAAGATGAAGTCTTGCTAAAATAAGTGATTTTTATGTATCTTACTATAGGGGCAGCTCCCCTTTTGGTACACTTGTATGTTGCCTCCTGTGACCTTCTCTTCCATCTACACTGGCCCAATCTTAATCTGGCCTTGGGAAAGCAGCACCTGATCCACTTTTGGAAACCTTTCATAAAGCTGAAAGTTGCTTAAATCTTTTGGCAGCAGGCAAATATTCCCAGAAAAGTGCTTCTTATTTTCTTACCACCACCACCCCACTTCCCAACCTTACTACTTTTGACAGACAAGCAAGTCTGACTAATAGAAGGCAGCTTCTTGTATTCAGCTTTTTAACCAATTAATATAAGATAGGCATTCATTCCCCTTCCACCAAAAAATCTTATCAACATTATTAAAAGAATCAATGCATCCATTTCCTACTCATCTCTCTAGAGTGTTTTAAAAATCCATTTTGCAATAAGAATTATCTCTTGGCTCGGCCTAGTATGTTGCCTGGCTCAGGCAGTCTTAAGATTCACATTTTCCAGCCACCTTAAGTTTTCTGTCTTTCCCTCTGTTCATCAGGCAGCGCTTTAGAAAGGACAGTGCGCTTAGCACAAGCAGAGACAAAGAAGTTCAAGGGAGTATATCACTAGAAAAATAATTCATTAAAAGACAAAAACAAAAACAAGCAGCACACAGCAGAGTTCTGTGCAATTTGCACCTGGAAAAGAAAGGGGGTGGATGCTGTTTTTAAGAGGGAATGAGTATTCCAGACAGTACATTAATCTTCTCAGCCAGCATTCACATTCCAAGTGATGATGGGGGAATCTGGAGGCGGAGGAGGAGAAAGAAGAAAGCAGGACCATCGCCAACATGTCAAAACTATGAGGAAGAAAGTTCAGGATGGACAGCTCCTAGTCATCAGTGGAAGAGGATGCTGTGTGGGCGAACCCTCTTCTGCCAACACTCTTGAAAGAAAGGCAGAACCGTCATCTTCCAGAGAGGCCCAACGAGGTCCTGCACCAAGCTGGGAGGAGACCAGATTCTCTCCTGCAATTCAACTTTTTAGGTGGCCTTGATCGTTCCAGCATAAGTTGGATTGAGTGCCAACGTAAGTCGGGGTAGCATATGATCCCCACGTGAGTCTTCATTGGTTGGGTTCATGCTGTGAAAAAAGTAGCCTCAGCTTTTTTCAGCCCCTCACTGACTTACGAGGGTCTGAATACTAATTCAGAAAAACCCCTTCTTCCGTACTGACTTTCCTGTCAAAACACCATTTCCCCCTTCAATGGTTGTCAAGGTGTTACAGGCAATTAACTGACAGCTGTAATTGAGCCCAGAATTACGATCAGAAGTCGTGGCAGTCGTTAAGCAGGTCACCAAGCGACCATGCCTGATTTGATGGCCTTGTTTGCGGTGGGCATTAATTGATGCCATGGTTGTTAAGTGACTCCTGGGGTTGTTAAATGAATGCTTCAGTCATTAAATGAGTCTGTTTTTCCCAATAGGTGGGGTTTTTTTGGCGGAAACCAGCAAAAAATGCCAAAAATCATGTTCATGTGACCACAGGATACTGCAAACAGCCATGGGAACCAGTTGCCAAGCTTCCAAAATGCAATCACGTGACAGAGGGGAATATGCAGCCATGGGAACTCCAGAACTGGGTTGTAAGTACTTTTTTGGGGGCGTCCATTAAAGCTTCAACTTGGTTGGGGGGGTCCATCAAAAACTTAGCAACCCCATTAAATGAGGACTACTTGTACTGTGCGGGGTCTCTTTCTTCAAACTGGCATTGTCCCTCCCTTATTCACTCTTTCATGTGTGTCCATGTCTATAGTTCTCTCCTGATCATTAGTGGCCAACCTGAGGATATTTTTATCCATCAGAGAGATACCAGATCTGGACTTGCTGACCACATAGCTGCAACTTCAGAGGGAAGAAACTGGTATTTTCTTCATCTACCCAAGTAGATCAAAGAACTTCTGCTTCCAACTGGAGAGTGATATTTGTTTTACTTGCAATTTGAATTCCTGGCTTACTCTCTGAAGTTTATTTCATTTTTGCCTTCGATTACTGATTGAAAAGTACCGATACAATTCCTGCTACTGGTAGCCCATTCCTGAAACTGCTGGACATTTTTGTACATTGCCATGATGTCCAGACACACCACTCCAATTTTTATTGATGTAGAGCCATCTGGACTTTTATTTATTTAGTCCAGTTCGTCCAATTTCTTTTGCCACCCATCTCACAAAACAAATGATTCTCACAGAACTTTAATGATTGAATACCATTGCCCTATTATATCTCTCCCTCAAGACTGGAGCTGTGGATGTTCTGAATGAGAGAACTATGGAGAAATATATTTCTCAAATATTCTTTTGAAAATAGGAAATATCCTGATTTATGTGATGGGCAGCCAACTGCTTCTGCGAAGTTTACAAATTTGTTTACTGCCTCTAATCATGGAAGCTCCATTTAATTGTCATAAATTATCAATTTTGATAAATGTTCCTTGTCCTTCAATCAATTTACTTTACACCTTTCCAAGGATATGTTCATTATCTGTAAAACTTTGACTGTCTCTGATGTACAGCTGTCAATTTCTTTAGAAAATGCCAAGATCCAGTGGAAGATCTAATGCAATACATTTCTCAGTGATTCTTTTCTCCATAGAATTCATATTTTAAGAAGTTGTTGCATCTTCCTTCTCTCTCAACTCATCATTTTTCTAAAATAAAAATCTCCACAAGTTTTATTCATTGTTTGAAGAAGAGGTGTTCAAATATTTGCCAGCTGGCTTGGGACTCCAACAGGGGCTCACTCTATCTTGGAGGTGGTTGGTGTTTAGTACCAACCTCCTTCCCCGCTCCTCCCCTCTCTGTCTGGCTGGTTTTCATTGATTTTTAAATGTTTTTGTTTCTATTATATATATTGTTGTTTTTATGTTGTATTGTAAGCCGCCAAGAGAAGTATTGAGTTTTGCAGCATATAAATTTAATAAACAAACGAACAATAGTTGATCTCTTCTGAATCTCCTGTAGCTTTGGATCACTGTATAATTAGGGTGAGCAAACTTCACACCCTTCCACAAGATTTATCTTAAAAAATTGTTAGGGTGATCCTTTTCTTCTCATTTTTTATTGTCTTTGAGGTTTTCCCTGTCCATTCATGATCTTAGAACTTGACGATTCTTTCCCAAATAATCAAAGCAACTTCAAATTCAAACAGTATGTAGGGGAAATCGGGGGCAGGGCAGGATAATCTGGTATTGCTCCACTGCTTTTAATGTGTTTATTTCACATTTAATTTGCTATTTTGTTGTCAAATCAATCAATTTGTTGAGGATGTTTTCCAGTCATTTTGCACTGTCTACACCAACTGCATCACGTACAAACTGGCTGCCTCACTCCTGACTCTAAATCATAGTTCAGTAATTTAATAGTATTACTTCCAATACAAATACTTGCAGGAAAAAGTTGTTCTTTCCATTTTTAAAAAAGTCTTTCTTACAATTTTTCCTAGTTTCTAATTAGGATTAATAGTTTATTCATGTATGCCATTTATATACCACCTGATCAATTACAGACTAATTTACAGTAACAATCAGCAGGAAAACTGGGCTCATATTCAGATACATATTCAGAGGATTTCAAAGATTAGCATTTGATTGGAATCAGAACTTTTCCTCTTGGGACTGATAAATAGTCAGAAAAGAGTCAGAGAACACTGTTTTTATATATGGTAACTGCAGCAAGTTTATTGTATGGACAAAGAGGGAAAAATTTGACCATACCATGGAGGAATGTTTGGGTGAAGATGACAGAACTTGCTGAAAGGGCTAAATTGACTTGTTTGATCAGAGAAAAAAATAGTATCTGACTGGAAACCCCTTACGGATCTTTTCCATAAAAAAGAAAAAAAAGTGAAATTGTGATTTATGGTTCTGATGATTAGACAAGTATCTAAAGATAGAAAGAAAAGAGTCACAATGTAACTTTAGAGAGAGATGAAAATATGATTGTACCTATAACTGTGTGAAGAAGATCAGAAGCCTTTTGGATTTTTTATAGCTTCTTTTTTCTACTTAACTTCTTCCTTTTTTACCTTCCTCTTAGTTTTTCCTTTTTCCACTTTGAGCTTTTTCTTTTATTTCTCCCTTTCTCTTTTTCCTTTTTCAATCTATTTTAGTTTGTATTAGTTCTTCTTACTGCTATTTAAATTGATACCACAATATCCACTTTGATGTGTGTGTGTGTATTTTTAAACCCTATTTTGGACCGATTACAGCAATCAACATATGTACTGTGTGTACAATGGATGCACTTTGGGAGCGGGTGGTTTTGATTCTTTCCAATTTTACCACAGCCACTTTTTATAGAGGAGGCACCTTCCTGGGCTTATTGCCTCTTGAAAATCTAAGGAAGGGACAGTGGCTCTTGAATGTATTTGGATCTTTGGATCTTGGCATTTTCTAAAGAAATTGACAGCTGTACATCAGAGACAGTCAAAGTTTTACAGATAATGAACATATCCTTGGAAAGGTGTAAAGTACAAAGTTTTGTACTTTGGATTGGCACATCTAGTTAGTTAACATCACACTTTGCAATCAGAGTACTGTATTGTTTCATTTGAAGAAACAATTAACTGAATGTTATTAATCTGTTGGCACAATGTTCTTTAAATGACTGTATCTTGGACTCCAGCTAATGAGAACAAATCCTTTCTTCCCTGGGCTGAGACGTGTACGAAGTAGACTTGCAATCAGATGACATGAGCATGACTTTTCCTGATGTTGACAAAAGTGCAGCATGCTCTCAGCTGGCAGCATGACTTTGGAGTGGGCTTGCTGACAAGCACATACAAAATCCAATTCAAATTGAAAATCTTGATACATCCCAGAAATATGGTGGTGGAATGACTGGTCATTATGTCTGTGTTGATTAATGGAGGTATGAAGTTACTGAGATGTTTAATCCGGAAGTCAGTTTCTTTTTGTAACATATTTTTTCATAAATACATACACAAAGCAGGTGGGTGTGCCTAAATTTAGTCTGTCAGCACTACTAGCTTTTACATATTACATCACCTCATTTTTTCAGTAATAATAATGACAACAGCTGCTCTAAAGAAAACGTGAATTAGTTTTCTTAAGCAATTTTTCCTTAAATGGAGTTTTGTATGCATCCTATCCATTAGCTATTCTTTATAAGTCAATAAGAGAACAATTAATATTCCTTTTTAAATGCATCTTTTCCTAATACATGCTTTTAACCAGAGAATGACTGCTATGAGTAGCCACCATTCCACTTGTATATACGTACAGTCCTTGACTTATGACCATTCATTTAACAACTGTGCAAAGTTATGACAGCGCTGAAAAAGTTATGACAGTGCTGGAAAAAGTTATTTACAAGCAGTCCTCACATTTACAATTGCTGCAAAATCCCCACAGTCATGTGATCAAAATTCTGGCACTTGCCAACTGGCATGTGTTTACAACGATTGAGTGTACAATGACTCACCTAATGTCTGCATTGCTTAAGGGCAGAGGTTCTGGCCTGAATTGTGGTCATACGTCAAGGACTACCTGTATTGTGATTGAGGCCACCTTCCAGATTGTGCCATTTCCCTTACATTGAAACCCACAGTCCTTTTCTTTTACATCTCTACCTCAAAGCTATTCATAAAAAAGGCATGCAATAATAGCACAATAGCCATAATACATAAAAATTAATATGTGTCCCTACATTATGCTTTTATGTGTGTCTGAGTTCACAAGTTGACAGATCTCTTTCAATAAATCTTGGATTCCAAAGCCAAGAACCAATACACTTTTCAGCTGGTTTCATTACCTTTTAATGCCTGTCTTTGATAACATTAATAATACCATTATTGCCTACCACAATGATTTCCAACAAGCCCTGCTTTGAATACTCTCTGCTCTTTCTGCCTACTTTTCCATTCAGGTTAGGTTTTTTTGCTAATTTGGATGTCTTGAAATTTTTTCCAGTACTAAATCAGCTTGCGTCCTTGCCCAATGTTTAAGAAATTCATGTTTGCCAATAAAGAGTTTAATTTCCTTCTGTATTGATTCATTAGGCTTCTAAGTACTTTGATATTAAAGCTGAAATGCTTGAAATTTCCATCGAGTGTCTGCATTGAAAGAAAATGCTTAGTATGCTTTCTAAGTCATTGTTTTCTGTACTTTGGAAGCTAATTCTATAGCATTTAGGTTAAGAATGTTGCATTCCACGGGAAGTATTTAAAAGAGTCCAAAACAGGGTTAGTTTTTCAAAAGTTAATTTTGTTGGTCCTAAATTGAAGCCACTGCTTAACCTAGGAATATAATTTTCAGCTAAGAGTTTATTTATCCTTTTTATTAAAGCATGTAGATAGTTTGAAATAACATCTTACTTGTTTTATGCCACCAATATATATGATACAGAATTATTTAAAGGGTGTAGATGGGTATCTGATCCAAAGGAACTTACATTCAGGAAGAATAAAAGAAAAGAGAATGTAGGTAAATTATACCCCATTGTTGAGAATCTCTGTTGTAATTGAGAATCAGGATTCAGAGTTGCTTACAACCTGGCAGTCATAGTTTGTAGTATTTGAACTCCAACATACCCAACAGCCTTTGGGGTTGGGGAAGGCGAATTCAAACAATTAATGAAAAACTAGAAGATTTAAAGGAAGATAGATATTTGAGGACAGAGTTACATGCAGAACAATCAGTGATTTTCCATATCAACATTAGATTTTGAAATCTAAACTCCCATATAAACATATGGGAATCCAAATGGCTGGAATAGGAATGTGGTCATGAAAGACACCCATTTTTTGATGATATCTGGGAAAATAACCATGATATTTCATGTCTCCAAGAAGAGGGTAACATACCAAGGTGCACCACCTGGATACAATACTTGGGCAGATCAATGAAGCCCAAGGGTCTACTTGCAATCATTTGCCACATTTTAGATAATCACAGCCCACCTTGATGCACTTTTTAGAAGTATTATTCCTTTTTTAAAAAAAATAATTTTACTAAGTTTACAATTGAAGAAGTAAAAATACAAACTACAAAAGATATAAAAAGAAAAATAGAAAGTACAGGAAAAATAAAATAAGTAAAATAGAAAAATAGAGAAAAAGAATAAAAGAGTAACTTCCCTTTCATCACAAGTACAAACAATTTTAATAAATTTTCACCATCTTTTAATGTACAACAAATGCACTCTTATTCCCATAACTCATCTCTTAACTCCTGACAAAATCTTAAAAACTTGTCATTCGTTCCTAGTCAGCAGAAATTTAGTAAGGTCTACCGGAAATAACTACATAACTATTTTAACCTTGATCAAATAAAATGACTCTATATTTCTTCCCTACACTTTCAAAAATTTTAGGTTTTAATACTTAGACATAATGTCCTTGAGCTTGCTTTTTTTCATCTTCTCTTTGTTTTCTCTCAAAAAATCCTACAAAGTTTTAAGATATCTTTTTAAAAAAACACTCTTCTGATTTAATACATGCATATACTTTTCAAATACAAAGACATCAGTTTCATTTGAATATCAAGTGAGTCATCTTTTTTACTTTATCCTCATAGTTCATCATAGTTCATCACTCAAATCATTTCAGTCTTATCCAGTATAAACTTTTTTTTTGTAACAGTATTTGCCCACCATCTATCTATGATATTAGACATTCTTACAATTAATTTCTCAGTCCATAAGTCCCATATCTTCATAAAAGCATTTCTCAAGATGTGTGGATATGGTTGAAGTAGTAGCTACAGAGGGAAATCTGACTCATAACTATAGCAAATGAATTAAATTTGAATCATTTTTAAACCATAATCCTGGTCTTAATCCCCTCTCTGAAGTTACTACTTGTATAGGGAGAAAAACTTCAGTCAGTTCTTAACTAAAATGCACAAAACTAGCACCTGAGAAGAATCATCATTATCCCATGAAGAAAGCTATGTTTACATTACAACATAAGAAGAGTTTTGCTTGATCAGGCCAAAATAACACAGAATCTGTAGCAAAAATGCAAACAATGCAAAACTTTATTAAAAAGACAACTGGATTTTTATTATCAGATATAATTGGAAAATGTTTCATCTCCTCTCCAGGTGGGTTTCTGGTTTCCCACACTGGACAACTTGCATCCTCTGACTAGATTCAAAGCTGTTAAACTGAGTTCATAAATGATACTCAGACAAGGTATTTTCAAACCAAGGTTTGCTAAACAGTCTGGCTGACACTTACCACTAAGCCACAATAGATAGACCTGGACATTATAATAAAGCATAAGTGAAGCAACTACATGAAGCCTTTGTGTTGTGTGAGATCTTCAGTCATATTACCTAAACAAAAAAGGGCTGACCATTTTTATTTTAAAAAATTGCATATAATACAAGCAACATAACAAATGTTCAGTATTAAACATGATTTTCTTAAATATCTACAAAACAACATAATATTATTTATCCTGTTTTCCCTTTCCTGCTCTTATTTCAGAACTTGCAAAAAGCAAACTTATTTATTTCAGAATTTTTCAACAAGCAAGCTGCATAAATCTGGATAACTCTGCTGATATTATCTCAGGCTTTGTCTTCTAATATGTCAAGTAAGCAGAGATGCATACAAGCTAGGTTTTAGCTGAAAAGCTGGTTTTCATGGTTGAAGCTCAAGCTACCCCTTAGTCAAGGATTGCCTGAATCAATAATGCCCCAATCTAACTGTTCTCATGTAAATGGTGAATCCATTCACTTAATCCATCAGAAGGTTATCTAGCCAAAAAATAAAAAATATTCTTATATTAAACACCTTCACCTTAGCTATTTTAACAAATAGATTAAAAATAAATAGCTTTTAGTTGGCCCTAATTCCTATACAAAATTTTGGGGAAATTTTATCTATGTTTATTTTTAAGAGCCATTTGGAAAATAGTAATGAAAACTGCTGTTTATGCAAAATTTATTAAAGTATTCATTCTGCTTCCAATAAGAAATGCATTTCAAAAGTGGAGAATCCTAATTTAAAAAACAACAACAATCTGCAACTCACCAACTTCATTACAGAAAAAAACTCATCTCTGAGTCAATCCTAATTTTACAAATGACAATGTTTACCATGCAGAGTGCAGAAAACAAAAGGGTTTTTTTTCCTTGTGGATTTTCATGAATGCCAGCTTCTGATACAAAAGAATCTCATTCATGCGGCCCAGACCAATATTCGAATAAGAACTTAGCTAACTCTCCTCAGTTCACAATGACAGCAATATACTGTATTTACAGTGTAATTCTATATACAGAATTCAGAAATAATTCAGGTTTTACTTCAGGTTTTCATAGTATGTTTATTTATTCATTTATTTGTAGGCTTAAAATGAGATGAAGAATCCCCATATGAAATATGTAATGTACATACAAATGTCATGCAATTTTTTTAAAAAAATTAATGCAAAAATGGAATGAAGGATACTTAGGTCAATTACACAGAGTGGTAAACATAACTGTGTAGACTGTTTTTCAGTGGAAATCTTTATCATTAACCACTCAAGTGGGCAACAAAATATTGTGAATGGCTTAGTATGAAAATTAATTCCTTTGCCTTGGTGCCCATGACAATGACAATATGTATATGCTAGCAGAGGTGCAATGGCCAAGCAGTTAAGACACTGGGCTTGTTGGACAGAAGTCTGGCAGCCTGAGTTCAAGTCCCAGGCACCACTTAATGGGATGAGCTCTCGTTATTCGCCCCAGCTCTTGCCAGCCTAGCAGTTTGAAAGCATGTAAACATGCAAGTAAATAAATAGACACCACCTTGGTGGGAACGGTAACAGCATTCCATGCACCCTGGCATTTAGTCATGCTGGCCACATGACCATGGAAGCATCTTCGGACAACACTGGCTCCCTCAGCTATGAAATGGAGATGAGCACCACAGTCCCTCACATGAGTGAAAGGGAAGACCTTTACTTTTTTATAACATGCTATGTCAAATAAACAGATTATGGCTAAATGTGATGGCCTGATCCACCACAGGATAACTACTGGATTTCCACAACATTTTGAACTGTAAACAGTGCAATCCTCCCAATCTAACTTCTGTACACAGAAGCTCGACCCCATGAGGCAGCCATTAAAAAATACAAGAAGGTCACAACCAAAGAAGTGATAAAGTTGCAATAAAAACCACATTTCACTTAAAGGTTAGACTAGTTCTTGTACGTTCTTTAAGCATGTGCCTTAGGCCACCTAATGAATGCATGACTCAGCTAGGCTTTGAACTGACGATTTAAAAGGTTCTGAAATAGAAATGTTTTTCTAATAAAAAATTATATTCTGTAATATCAGAACAGTTATCATCTTTCAACTTATAGTATCCTGACAGACAAAATTGGTCTTATTGACAACAAGACAACAGAGGAGCTGCATTTGCTTCCAGGGGATGAGGGAAGAGGCGAGGGGCAATATTGGGAGATTTTCCACAGTGCTATTATCTGAAAGCATAGAGACTATTACAATTTTCTGTGCAGTGAAGGAAGTGAGGTTGACTAGACAGATGCAAAACAGCAATGGTTCTACACACCATCACTAGTATTCTCATAAATAAGCAATAAGGTGGCAGAGTCATGAAAGTACATGCATATAAGTATCAGTGGCAGATGGCAACATTAAAATTACTATATTTAGGAAAAAGAAAGGAAAGCCACCATCTAGGCTGGTGTTGAAGCAGTATCATCAATCATCAGGATGTGCCAGAAGAAATCAGGAAGCAGAATTGCCTATTAGATGAAAGTCAGGAAGTTTTGGCTCCTCCTCTCTTTGAGTTACTTCCTTCCAACTGATCTGCATAGCAAGAGCATCAATCTGTGTTTGTATCAGCTACATTTTTGCTGGTCTTGTATAATATTATGGCTTTTATTTTCTTGGGAACCCAGTTTGTCACAAAGTGATTAAGGGTTTGTGTCATATTTATCTGTGGTGAATTTAAAAAAGACTTCTTAAATAATCCAGTGATTGTCTCTGCATGGCACACAAATCAAAATTAGCCACAGTGACTGCATTTGCACGAGTCCTAAGCTAAAATGTGCTTGTCTAACACATGCAGCAGAGTTCAGGATGGAGGGGGTTGAAGAAGACAATACTGTGGTCATGGCAATGGAGTTGAAACCATGCATCATATGTGAATGGAGTGAGCTTCAGCTGCAATGGTATGACCACAGACTTGCCTGTTTTGATCATCCTACCCCATCCCTGCAGATTCTGCTGCTGTCAGCCCAAATCCTGGAACTTACTCTGAAACTGCAGGTTTATACAGAAACACCTGCAGTTCTCAAGGAAAGTCTCATCAGCAGAAAGAAAAGAAACCTTATTTCCATGCTTGGTATTGGTGCAGGCTATAAATAGGCCTTTAATCAATAATCCAAATTCAATGTGATCAGCCAGGGTTCCAAGTCAAACTTTTACTATTGTGTTGGTAGACCTGTACAGGCAACTCAATGACACAGAATGAGTCAATAGCAAAAACATTGGTCAATGTCTTGCAAGGTGTGGCATAACCTTTAAGTTTTTCTTTTACGATGCCAAATCAACCTACAAAACATTTGAACCTGCAAGGAAATCCCAAATATTTGTATTAATAAATAGTAATTATCTGTATGAATATGGAAAAGATTGGGATAATTGAGTGAATCTTTCCATTTTTTAACAGTATAATTGTGTGCTTCACGTATTATGTATAGTCTCAGCAATACTGTCAATATAGAGAGCAACATCCAATATGTTCACTTTGGTTTTATTTGATTTGAAACCACACCAGTGGCATTTGGTGGCAGCTGCTAGGTAACTTACAAAGTGCCGACTCTACATCACCCAGCAAATTGTTCTGGACAATGGTTCCAAAAAATTCTCTGTGTGATTCAAGGCTATCACACCATAGATTTCTTTATCCTCTTCATCAAAAGCCATTTTTTGGGATCTGCTACAGATTGTCCTCAATATATCAAGCAAGTTTCTCTGGCAATGTGAAAAGGAGGAGAAAAATTTTAGTGCTTCTAGTTGGTGGAAGGCTTTGGAGGTGGAGGCATGTTTCTTCAGTGATACTCCTCCTTCCTCGAACGCCAGTTCTTGATAGTGGTGGAGAGATATAGCCCTAGTCCTCTGCTTTGTGGGTGCCAACAGCTCAACATCTGTAACTCTATTTAATATCTGAACCACCAGTTGATGTCATCCAGCAGCATAGAGTTAAGAATCATCATTAGGCTGATGAGATAGTCAGTATACTATAGAAGTTGTTGTTCAGTCACGCAGTTATGTCCGACTCTTCGCGACCCCATGGACTGTATTACGCCAAGCCCACCTGTCTTGCACTGCCTCCTGGAGTCTT
>JANHZU010001772.1:80835-92098 GCA_032468055.1 Acrochordus granulatus
GTTCCTGGAAATCTGTCAAAAAATGGGCTACAGGACTCAGGACTGTTGGCTGAACAACCAGGGCCAGCAGCTGCAGAACTACTGAAAGAAAAGATCTCTACCTGTCACAGATATACACATATTGAAAACAAAACATCAGAAAATACAAAGACCTGCAAATAAAAATAAAACAAATGAGGTAAAAAAGTGGTAAAAAAGTGGTAAAAAAAAAAGCAAAGGTGATACCAATGGTAATAGGAGCCTTGGGTGCAACCCCAAAACAACTGGAGCACCACTTGAACACCATCGGCACTGACAAATTCAACACCAGTCAATTGCAAAAGGCAGCACTACTTACATCCTGCAACAATACTTTAATAATATCAAAGAACAGTATCTGCCTATCCCAGGTCCTTGGGAAGGACTCAATAAGTGAAGAAAAATGCCAAATCCAGTCTAAGCATCTGTCTGACTGAGTGACGAACCACAGGAAAATAGGTGGGCATGGAATGTTGTTAGTACACCAGACAGTTGAAGAGGTAAATAGGGCACTGGAAGAATCCCTGAGGGATAGTAAAGAAGATACACTCAAGTTAGTATACCAGGAAGGCTTACTGAATACTGGAGATTGGCATAAAGAAATTGGCATAAAGAAAGACCAAATAAAGAATGGGGGGAAAAATGGTGAGGCAAAGCATTACATGGCCAGTGCATTAAAAAATAGAAGGTAAAGTAGATAAATAACAAGACCTGGCAATGGCTAAAAGCAGGAAAATTGAAGAGACAGAAGGGCTAATTCTGGCTGCACAAGACTAAGCACTAAGAACAAATGCATATAAGGCTAGAATTGAGAAGACAACAACAAACTTAAAATGCTACCTCTGCAAAGAAGCAAAAGAAACAGTGGACCACCTAGTTAGCTGCTGCAAGAAGATTGCATAGACTGATCCCAACAGTAGCAACAACGGTACACTGGAAGATCTGCAAGAAATATCATTTGCCTGAAAGCAAGAACTGGTGGGATCACAAAATAGAGAAAATAATAGAGTATGAAAAAAAGCTAATTGCTCAGGGACTTCAGAATTCAGACAGGCACCTGCCACATAACACTCCAGACCTAACAATTGTCAATAAGAAAGACAAAAAGTCTGGGTAGCTGATGTGGCAGTACCCAGAGACAGCAAAATAGAAGAAAAAGAATTGGAGAAAATCACAAAATACAAAGACCTGAAAATAAAACAACTGCAGCAAAAGAAAACAATTGCCAAATCCAGTCTAAATATCTGGCTGACTGTGCGATGAACTATGGTTATCTATAGAGCCTTGGCTAGTTCCACTGACTTTTTTGGGTTAATATTGATCACTTTGGGAACCCCGTTTTAAGGGAATACAGTTGCATCAGTGATGACTTTTTGGGTCATCTACAGTAAAACGGATGGACAAGTTAATGCTTTAGAACTGTAGTGAAATTCTCATGGGGAGCATGTAGTTCTTATCTCAATTCCAACAGGGATAAGTGGGTTATGGATTAACTTCCCTTTTATTATACGATCATCTCTCCAGCAATCTCTTTGCTTCCCATGTGTCAATTAAATTCCAAGGGAAAAACAATATGAAGGAACTTCTCAGTGATGGGTTTTCATGTAGGAAGCCTGGTCAGCAAGGAGAAAAGTGAAATCATTTTGTCTTCACTCCTCCTTCTCAAGGAATAAATGAAAATTAATCATGACACTACATTTCACTTGATTTTCCAAAAAAGTTTAAGTCACATTCTTGGGAGTTAATCGCATTTAGAGTGATCAGCGGTTGATTTGGTGTTAGTTCCAAGTGCTTTGTTGCTGAACATAAGTTTTGCAAATTCTAGGAAACTCCATTGATTATATCTCAGTGCTTGATACTTGTTTGCAAATTAGAATTCCCTACTTTGTCTGCATAGGTAGACATGATGGGTAAATTAGTACTTTTTAAAAAACAGAAGGCCCAACCAAAGATACCTCCAACACCATATAAGTACACTTGGGGTGGAGAAGCTCTTGTGTTTGCTTTCACAAATTCAGAAACATTTTTTTAAAAAAAAAGCAGTTGAGGATTTTTTTTCCTCTCCCTCTCAGAATAAGTCAATATGAGTAATTGGAAAATAAAATAATTTTCATCAACTAATATCCAAGGATAAATATAGTGGAACCTTGGATTATGAGCATAACCCATTCCGGAAGAGTGCTCCTAATCCAAAATGCTCTTATACCAAAGCAAATTTTCCCATAGGAAACAATGTAAAGTCAGATGATCCATTCCAGGCACCCAAAAATATTCATTAAAAAATCATTTTCAATGGTATTTGATGTAGAAATGATTGTCCCTAATATCTGAAACAAGTACAATGATTAATACACAATATAAAGTAAAAATAAAACAAATCAACCAGCACTTTAACTTTTGCTAGAAGGTTTTGAGGCAGGGGTCCCCAAGGGTCCAATCCAATCTGGGCAGAGAATGACGACTGTGGTTTAATTTGGGTGATGGTTCTTGATGGTCCCTCGGTTTATGTAAGAGGATTTCCACCTAGCCTTGAAGTTCTGTCCTCTCGTGTTTCTGTACAGTTCTTAGGAAGTTCATCTGGCCTTTCCTGGGAAGGGTGGCTGCTTTAGTGTTAATCTTATCACTATAGATCCACTCTGAGGCAGATTCTGGCAATCAGCTGCCGCTCGGCTGATGCTGTCTGGGTGGCCCCTGTTAGATTGGGAGGATCCGCTGCCACCACTGGAGGGCAAAACAGCCTTTTTCCTTTTCCCTCAGTAATGTCTTTCCTGGGGGTCTTTCCTGGGTGGTTTGGAAATGTTTCTCATCATAACCTGCCTCCATGCTACGAGAGGGGAGAAGAGATGGGTAGGAGGGGGACGGGCTGGATGGTAACATGTGAGGAGGGCTCTGTTTGTGTGTGTGTGTGTGTGACAGGAAAGACAGAGGGCTAATCTTCCTACACTTTGAAAAGAGTCCTGGCTGGCGTGAGGGAGACAAGAGGGAGGAGAGGAGGGGAACAGTTATTGCTTGGAAAGAGAATTTGGAATTTGAATCTCAGGAGTTCTTTATTTGAATGACTTTCACTTAATTTGCAGTTTTTACACAGCGAGAGAAAAGAACCATCAGCTCACTTGTGAGATTTCCCATGCAAGCTGATCATGCAAAGCTCGTCTTGCAAGTTTTCACTCATTAACCGAATTGAACTTTATTAAAATTAAACACTTGTGAGCTGTGGTACTTGCAATCCAAGGTACCACTGTATTATTCATTTTTTAAATGGTATTTGCTGCACTATAATATATTGGGAATGCACTCCCAGGATGTATAGGCCCCATGATGGCTGGGGAATTCTAGGAGCTCCTGCCTCAAGCAAAACATCAGGATCTGGAAGGCTGAACTAAAGCTATTTTCAGAAACAAAGAGCTAAATTTAGGTTAAAGCACACCTCTGTCTCATCCAAATTTTTTTCTGCCCTTCTAGTCTCATGGCTAATTCTCTCTTTAAGGATGTGCTTTCCATCCTAGCATAGAATTGCCCATCAATTTCTTGAAATCACTCAGTTAGTATTGCTGAATAAAGCCAATGAAGATCTGGAGTACAGTATTTTTTTTAAATCCTCTACAAATTCACCATTCTGAAATCATGTCCAGCCCTGCCCCCTTCAAGCTGATCTTTAAATTTAGGGCTTAAATTAGGGGTGCCCAACCTTGGCAACTTTAAGATGTGTGGATTTTCCTCCAAAATTCCTCAGCCAGCATAGCATGTGGCAAAACCATAATAATAATAATAAAAATCTTCCACGTGTGCTGGTTAAGGTTGTCCTGAAACAGTTCCGTCTCTTGGCTCCCTCTTTTTTTCCTCTGCTGCTTGTCAGATTGTATTAAAACCAACATGTGTTCCTGGAAACATACATATTTTCTACCAGTAGCATTTTGTTCCCCTGCATAATTAACAGTGGCTGCTGACTAATCTCCCCACAGCAAAATGCACACCTCATCCAAGGAGGACATTTCTTGTGGGAATGCCAAATGCAAAGTGTAATTGAAGCATTAACGATGTACACACATTTCCTCTTTATACCATGATTTGGTGAATGTTTCTCTCCCCAACCACCCTTATTTTTTTCTTATGAAGTACCTTCAGGAGGTGTAGTCTTGAGTGGAAGATGATTGGGAAGGAGAAGAATGTCATTTCTTTCTACCCAAGGAGATGCATAATCTACTGCAGGTGTGCCCATCCTTGGCAATTTTAAGATGTGTGGACTTCAACTCAACATGCTATGCTTGGCTGAGGAATTCTGGGAGTTGATGTCCACACATCGTAAAGTTGCCAAGGTTGGACATACCTGATCTACAGTTCAAACAGCTGTGGGGTCCGCTGTGGCTTTTTGTTTCATTACCTGAAGAATTCCCAGTTTTCAATAAATAAGTTCAAAACAAATTTATTAAATAAAGAGGGGGGTAGCTGGTGACAATCAGCTTCTGAATAAAAATGCACTGCATTTTTGTAAATGTATATGTGTTGTTGTTGTTTTGCTAAGGAGAAACCCAGTACCTGTTTTTTTATATTCTGCCAAATCACTTTTTCCTTGCACCCTTCTGATACATCTCATTGTCTCACTGTTATTCTAGTATTGGCTGTAAATATTATGTGATGTATGTGTGTGTACACACCCCTCCATAATTTCTTCCATACATTTGTAAAGACAGCCAGTTTGGCCTAGTGCTTAAAGCAACAGATGAGAAACAGGGAGGTTGTGAGTTCTAGTCCCACCTTAGCCATGAAAGCTGCTGGGTGACTTTAGGCCAGTCCCTCTCTCTCAGCCCAGCCCACCTCACTGGATTGTTGTGGGGAAAATAGGAGGAGGAAGGCCTTGAGTGATTATAGCTATTATTTATTAGTTATAAATAATTAGTTATTATTTATAACTAATAAATAATAGCTATAATAAGTAGTTATGATTTATAAAAGTAATAAAAGCAGGATAAAAAATGAAAATAAGTAGGAATAGACATGTATGAAAGGTACAGGACATGATACCCATTCAAACTAGGTTTGAATGCAAATTTAATCCAGTCTGTTCTGGAGGATTTCAGTTTATATAGCCATATGGGACACCATTAGAATGAAACTTTCCGAGGAAGCACAACAAAAGATGATTCTCAAAGCTAGGGATGGTCCCCGTGTGAACTGGACGAGATGGCAGCATCCAACTGGAAAAATAGCAGAAGGTATGAGAAGAAGATCTTACCCCCAAAATGCTGACGCACCCACTAAACAGCCATATTTCTGCTCATAATCGCACCCACATCCACCTACTGGGAGAAAAAAAAAGAATATTTCTCACTGCATGAGGGTGAGGAATGAGCAGCTTGAGAGAGAAAAAGAGGAATATTGAGGGGGGAAAGGCAGAAAGCAAAAGAAGCAAGCAAAGCCTCTCCCCTTTGGGATTTTAGCTCAGGTTTTAGCTTCCTAATTTTTTTTTTAAAAAAAAAAGTCAGGAAAAAGTTACAGTACAAGGAAGCCTGTTGCGTTTGCATTCAAGTCTGACATTAAGGGATGAAAGGTGAAATTACAGTAAATACAGAAATGCTCAAACTTTAAATGGAGCAGGCCAGCCTCGAGCAGCTGCTCCAAGCGCTAACATTTTGGCCATTAATTATTAATAGGACCGAGCAGCTCATTTTAAAGTTTTGCTGCAATGACAAGACTCCTTCCAAGATAAATATCATCCTTGGGCTGGTGCCTCAGAACAGCGTCCCTGTATTTTCTCAGCCCCAAATGGCAAACACCTAAAATAAAACAAATTAGAAGGGAACTGAGTACTATTAAAGTTATTTACAAAAGTCCAGCCAAATGATCACTTGCGAGTCACCCGCTCACAAGCGTAAGAAACCTTGAAGGATGGCACAGTAGTAACCATCTAGTCATATCCTAATAATTGTCCTGCTGTTAAAAAATGTGAAAGGTAGCCCCTGTTTCCTTTGGTTTGTTGTGTTTTATCCTATCAGGCAGATTCAGTTCTATGACTTGGTATAAATAAAAATAAATAAAACCTTGTTTAAATCTATGCCGCATCAGCTCAATCAAGTCATGTGCCTTCTACTTATACAGGAGCATATATAGAAATTCCCTGGTTCTTTGCTGCTGTTTTGTTTTGCTGTGGCCTGAAGATCTGAAAAAAAAAAAGAACAGAAGTGTTTGGATATTTGGAAGATCTCAGACTGGCAATGTTCAGCTTTGTGGGTCACTACATGGCCATTTAATGCACCACTTCCACCTTCTTCAACTTTCTGTCCTCCAGACGTGTTCAGACAGTAACTATCCAGACATCTGAAGAATGCCAGATTGGAGAAGGACATTCTTGCAATATGCAGAGAACCTTTGCACATGAGAATTGGATCATTGCAAAGAAAGGCCTACTAATTCAAGGACCCGTATATATCGTGCTCAAATGATTTCACTAAGGTCAAACTGAATATCCAAAAAATGGAGTATCTAGTCAAAATCTAGGCTTACTAATCTATCAGTGAGGCAGTAGGATAGAATGCATTGACACCCCCCTCCTGTCTTCATGTATTCAATTAGAAACAAGAACGTACTACTGTATACACAATAATTTTGTTAAAGTACTCGAAAATTGTCTTTGTGGCAACTTCCAGAATCATAATAGCACAATCGTGCATGTTTAGACTATTCAGCTTTCCCAAATATATGCTGTTCTATATGATTTCAGTCAGGGGTGTCCATAGAAAAAAGGATGTCAAGAAGTCAAGATGGTGGTCCTGTTCAACTGGGGAATCAATTATGTCCATCGCTATGAGCACTTTGAGCAAAGTGGGCTACAAACATCACGTAATAATAAAGGCAGCAACATTATTATCATCTCCATTACAGTATTATCTTGTTTATGATTCTTAAGGAAGACAATTGGTTTGATTTTATGACTGGGACAACCAACTGTTCCCAACAAAGGGATACAGGATGATGATAGCATTTTGTATTCACATGACGCTTTGAAGAGTTACTTCCAGTTCAACCCAGAATTCATTTCTATCTTATTCCAGGCCTTATGCCATAGTTTCTAAGGATTCCTAAGAATAAAGGGTTCTTGACTGCTAACTTTCATCAGTAACAGACAGAATCACAGAAATCACAGAACAATTGTGACTTGCATGCCTTTTATCCACACAGCCCTAAAAAAAATCTCAGCCAATTGAGGAGGAATCTTATCAACTCTCTTTAACCTTCTAGCCTATGGATATGTTGGATTATAGTTCCCATAATTCAGGTCAGTTCTGTTAATCAATACTTATCCACTTTTACTTTTTTTAGTTGTACAAATTCTGACTTTCCTATTATCACTGTATTGGCCAGAGGATGAGGGAGAGAATATATGGACAACATACCTGGTGATTTTCATTTAAAGATCTTCATTTGCTCCTAGGGTGGCTTCTTAATTTAAAATGAAGCTTCAGGGTTTTTTTATCAGTACTTGAAATTTACATATTCCCTATAAGCAAACCTGGAGACATCCATTAGATAGGACACCTCAGCCAATCATGGTTAAATGCCAAGAAGATTTCTATGATTTAAATCTTTATGTATGACATTCATGTGTGATATTTTGAGGAATGCACTTAAAATCTCTTAGGTGTTTAGTTTTGAAAATATAATGTATGAAGTTATTTTCCACTGAATTTGAAAGGGAACTGAGTACTATTAATGGTGCTTCCTTGTATTTTAAGAACTAGAGGGCATGGTTTTCTGGTTTGCAGTTAACTTATTTTCAATCGTGAAAGTATTCCTTACAATAGACCAGTATTTAAGTGGATGCTTTTATTCAACATTGTTTACTAAAAGAGTGATTTGTCAAAGTAAGAATGACAGAATATTTGGTTTGCTACCTAAATGGTTTTTTTAGAGGTGCTAGTTATGTATTTTAGACAGAAGAAATATAATAACCAACCTTCAATTCTGAATTTTGTCCTCAGCATCTTCAGAGTCATCTCAGATAATGAAATCACTTCAGTGTATTTACTGTGGCAGCCTATTCTATTGAAATAAAAGACCTCAAGTATGAAGTTTCACTTGCTGGCTTGCTTGGCTAGCTGCCTGGAATAGAGGCAAGATTTTGGGCAAATACAGACAATTGTTTATTAATGGTAATTTACAATTGTGACTAAAATAAAAATCGCTTAGTGGTAAGCCTGTCATTTATATTTATTCCCCCAAAATGGTAAGCAATATCTTCTCTCACTGGCAGATTATCCAAAACCCAGAGTTATATTAAGAATGTTATATTCAGAAACTAGATTTCATCCAAAAGAACACATGGAGTGCATCTTCTCTTCTACTTTCACCTTGGACTTGTGTGAAAAGTTAGACTAAGAGAGTTAGCCAGGCACAAGCAAATGTGAAGATAATTTCAAAAGATTTTCATCATCATCAAACAGAAATCTTCTGGATTTATATTGGTCCATAAAAGTAGCTTTACCCAAATTGGATAGTACCAATTATAAAGGGGGGGCTGTCTTCTACTTATGGTTCATGTTATATATATTACAGTAGAGGGAATAACACCAGATGAATGTTATTTATTTATCCCATCTTTATTACTTTTTAGGTAACTCGAGATGGTGACCATGCATAAAACTCCTTTCTCTTCCTATTTTCTCCACAACAACATCCCTTCAAGTGAGTTGGGCTGAGAGAGAGTGATTGGCCCAAGATCACCCATTAGATATGGCTTTCATATCTAAGGTGGGACTAGAATTCATAGACTCCTGATGATTGCCCAAAGTTATCCAACCATCTTTCAGACCTAACGTTGGTGTAGAACTCACAGTTTCCTTTCATACTTAAGATGGGACTAGAACTCACAGTCTCCTGGTGATTGTCCTGAGGACACCCAGCTGGTTTTCATGTCTAAGGTGGAATTAGAATTCATAGACTCTAGTGATTGGCCCAAAGTCACTCAGCCGTCTTTCATGTCTAAAATGGGACTAGAACTCATAGTTACCTGGTGATTGGCTCAAAGTCATCCAGTTGGTTTTCATGAATTCACTAGAATTCACGGTCTCCTTGTTTTTAGGCCAGAACTCATTAACTTACTATTTAGTACTGGATTCCAAGTCCCTCCTGCCTCTGAGAACTTGTTTCTTCTCTTCATTGTGCCCTCATCTCCATATCTTGGTATCATTCTTAGAGGGGCTCTTTGTTTGGAGACAGCCTGGGCAGTGCTGCTGCACAAAAAAAAGAAGAACAGATTGCCATCAAAAAACCAGAGGAAAAGCAGAAAACAACTTTAATAAGATTAAGATGGGCTTGTGCTTCAAACTGACCATTCTGAAGCTCCATGCAGTCATAGCCTCTTTTGCTGTGCTGTATAAGATGTGACAAATGGATTAGAAAGTATATCTGTACACAATAAAGACCATTTGACAAAGCCAGCTCCCTTATCTCTCAAGCTGTACTGTGCTACATCTGGATAAAAAATTTAATAATCCAGAGAAGCCAAAGTAGTTCTGTGGATTAAGAGAGCATAAATACCTGTAAAAATTTGACAAGCATTATATTTCAAAGGTTATTGTAACTGATGTCTGCAAAAGCGCAGAGCCAAAGGATACATTCATAGCCTTATAAGCATAAGGAGACAAAGGAAAATTTAATGAGGTTAACAGTAAGCTGCTAAATGAGATCCCAGCCAGATCCCTTGATCATATGGTCTTTAGGAGGCTTGAGTGAAACAAAGGTTCTGTTTCCACTTGAGTTGGTCATTCTTCTCAACACAAATGTAATACTGGAATTGTCTTATTGTTGTTGTGAATTCAGTGTTAGGTGCAAAGAATCAGGCTTAATCAATGCAGTTCTAGCTAACAGATTTATTGATGTTGCTAGGTTACAAGAATTTTCTCCAATTGCCAACTGAACACCTGCACTCTTAAGACTAACGGTCTTCACAAGGAGTTGGACCTCTGGTGTTTGTGCATGCATAGTAATTCAAGGCTGATTCCCCTCTTCACTCCTGACTCTACCCTTCCTTATCCCAAATCTAACATGTTAAAGATGTTTCAGGATGGCATCAGAGGTTAGTGTTACCACATTTGCTATGTGAATCTTCCTCTAAGAAATAGTACAGCGGAACCTCACAAGATGAGATTTTCACAAGACAAGCAAAAAAGTTAATAAAAATCATTCTGCTAGACAACCTGACTGGAAACAGATCCATGAGTGCTGGTTAGTTTGCTCTATTTCTGCTTTATATTGTGTGTTAATCATTGTTACTTGTTTCAGATGTTAAAGACAATCATTTCTACATCAAATTCTGTTGAAAATGATTTTTTGGTGAATATTTTTTGGGGTGTGGAACAGATTGTCCGACTTTCCATTATTTCTTATGGGAAACCTTGTTTCGCTTTAAGAGCATTTCATAGTAAGAGCGTTCTTCCAGAATGGATTAGTCTCGTCTTGTGAGGTTCCACTGTATTTCTTTACCACCATCTCCTGCTGTATGTTATGTTTTTCCTAAACTGGTGATTTTATAGCATTTCTTGTTAAGCACAAACTCTTATCAGATTCTTACTGAAGTTGATTTGTTTTTCTGATAAAATCAGCCTGTTCAAGATACATTCTTGTAAGTGGAGATAATATTCCGCAGTGTCTTCACTAAATGGCACTCAAATTAAGACTCAAATGTTTTTTGTAGACAACAGTTTTCTAGCTGACTTTTCTTTTAATACACTGTATAATAATTTTTATTAAAATTTAAAAATACAAAGATAAAACTAATACAAACAAAGACAAATATAAAGAGTAAAAAGAAAGGAGTGTGCATGTAATATCTCTGCTGTGTGAACTGCATTGGGTGCTAGTTTGCTTCTGGGGCCCATTCAAGATGTTATGACCTTGAAAGGCATTCATAGCATGGGCCCAGGTAACATGAGGAATCTTCCCTTCCAGTTACATCAACTTGTTCCCACCTGGTCAGGCAGGAAGGGCATCTGACAACTCTGTCAATTCAAGAATTTTAATGGATGGGATCTATAGAGAGGTTTCTCTGCCATTGCCTCCACCCTATGGAACATCCTGCCCCCTGAGGTGAGTTTGGCCTCCATTCTGAAGATTTTTCAGAAGGGCATTAAGACCTGGATTTGAATTGTGGTGCTGGAGAAGACTCTTGAGGTTCCCTTGGACAGCAAGGAGATCAAACCAGTCAATCCTACAGGAAATCAACCCTGATTGCTCTTTGGAGGGACAGATA
>JANHZU010001772.1:92198-102975 GCA_032468055.1 Acrochordus granulatus
GACTCATTAGAAAAGACTGTGATGCTGGGAAGGATTGAAAGGAAGAGGAGAAGGGGATGGCAGAGGATGAGATGGATAGATAGCATAGTCAGTGTGATGGGCGAAGGCTTGGGAAGACTCCGGGAGGCAGTGCAAGATGGGGGGGCACTGGCGTAATGCAGTCCATGGGGTCACAAAGAGTCGGACATGACTGTGTGACTGATCAACAACAAATGGATATCTAAGAGTGGGAGACAATCTGGGTGTGGTTAGTGTCATGAGAGTGCTGTTTCTGTCTTTTTAACTTATTTAAACTTGATTTATGTTTTGTACTGATTTTATGTGGATTTTATTGTTTTATATTGCCCAGAGTCATTTAAACAGTGAGATGGGTGGCATATAAATTTGATTAATAAATTAAACAAATAAAATATCAACATGAACAGGTAATTGGCTTAGTGGCACCACTGGTTTATTCATTCCCTTCAATAATGAAATATGACCTTGGGTCAGTCACTCTCTCTCTCAGCTCAGCTCACCTCACAGGGTTGCTGTTGTGGGGAAAATAGAAAGACGAAAGAGTATTAGCTAAGTTTGCCATCTTGTGTTGTTTATAAAAAATAATAAAGGCAAGATATAAATTAAAAAGATAAGTAAAGAAACAACTGGATGGTATTTGCCACTATCATACATTTTTACCCTGATACAATAATTTTACATACAATATAACATGTGAGAAAGCTCTTTAGCAACATCCATTGGATTGGTGCCTTTTAATTTCATTTGTCCCTCAACAGTTGAAGGAAGGAGTCCAGATTTTGGAGAGACCTTGGTCCCCATTGGGCAGATTTCCCTTTCCTCATTTCTAAATCTATGACAATTTACTGGGCTTCTACCTCAGGGTCCGATAGAGAGAAAGGATATGGCTCTGAAGAAAGGTGCTCTATGTACCTTCTAGCATGCTTAGAGGGACAAAGATAGCTGGCCACGGAGCAAAAAGGATGAACTGCAAGTTATCAATAAATAGGTCCTTCCTGGTGGGAATGCTTGATTTTTTATATAATTCCATTTTTCACATTTTTACAAACAGTATCCAACAGATATACATTTCCCAAATATATTTATTTAATTCTTGTACACTGCTAGATTCCAGAATTACAGGTAGTCTCAATTTAGAACCATTTGTTTAGTGACTGTAATGGCTTACTCTTTCCATTCAATAATGGAATGTGACCTTGCACCAGTCACTCTCTCTCTCAGCCCAATTCACCTCAGGGTTGTTGTTGTGGGGAAAATAGGACAAAGACGGATTATGGCCCTGAAAAGTGACTTATGACTTGTCCTTGCACTTATGATTGTTGCAGCATCCCCCCAGTCACATGATCAAAATTTGTGTGCTTGGCAATCAGCATGTACTTATGATGGTTGGAGCATCCCAGAGTCATGTGAATGCCATTTGTGACATTCTCAGCTAGCTTTCAACAAAGTCAATGTGGGAAGCTGGATTCATGTAACAACTGTGTGATTCACTTAACAATTGCAGTGATTCTGTGAAGAATAGTGCCTACAGAGGGGAAGGTTGTGTGATGGCCCATAGTGAAGTGGCAGTTTCCAGGAAGAAGAGAGCATAAGAAGGGGAACAACGCAAAAAACAACACAGTCTGAAACTGAATAGGAGCAGAGAGTTAGAAGAGCCACTCCCTAGACTCTCCCAGGGTGAGAGTAGTAAGATTTAATCTGACAAGATTCTGTCTATTGGTGTGAGCAAATAAAGAACTGGCTGGATTGTTCTTTGTTGTTCTTGGGCTAGGTCTGACAGATTTGTTTAATAATCATGACCAAACAAGATCATAAAATTGAATGTGACTTGCTTAACAACTGCCGTGCTTAGCAACAGAAATTCTGGTCCCAATTGTAATCATAAATCAATGACTACCTGTACTCCATTTGGTTCTCCCTTTTTATCTGCAAAACAACACCCATAAAACCACAAATAAAATCTTTAAATATTGAGCTACAAGAAAAAATGATAAAAAATAATTCCTTCAAAAAAACATCTAACATCTTTCTAAGTGACATATAAATGACACACCCCACAAAGTTTAGAGTCTTAGACGCCCGTTTCTTAACAATAATCCCACATTTTAAAGAAACTAGTTTTTTTGCTTCAAAATGTTTGAGACTTATATCAATATCAATCTGTTCCAAGGAGCTATGTAATAGTTTCTTTGCTCTCTTAAAAAGCAGCAGCACAGGTCCTCCGTCCTAAAAGTATTTGCTGGAGTTTGTTGAAATTTCATTAATTTCTCTATTAGTTGAGTACAGGAGGCAAGCATGTTCAGTGCATAAGGTTTTCTGAATCAGGAAAGGGGATCTGAGTTATTTCTGTTGAAAATTCTCAGCCAGGAGTTCAAAATATGGGGTTTTCCTCCCCATTTTTTATTTTCACATAAACTTGTGAGGTTGGTTAAATTGAAAGATGGCCACAGTCACCTAACAAGATTCTTGCCTGAATATAGATTTGTGATTATTTTTCCCATCCTAATCTAATCACTCTAGATGGTTCAGTTCCATCTGACTTTCTTTATTGATGACAGCAAGAAAACAATGAAAATTCAACCAACCATTAATCAAAGAAGCACTTCCATGTGTTATGTGAATCCATGTAACGAATCTGTTTCTCAGGCTCTTTCTTCATTTCTGAGGCTCTTTCTTCATGCTTTCTATCATGCTAGATATCCATGCAAGTTTGGGACTGCCATAGCTCTTATCACACTTATCATGTTAAGGAGGTGATCAGAAACCAGAGGAGGGTGAAATAAGCTCTCACAGGGACAGATCTCCATACAATGCTCAAGCAGCATGGGGAAAATCTTAAAAGCTAAAGCAATTGATATGGGCATTGCAGTTTCTCTGATATGCCCCTCCCCCTTCCCAGCCCCTGCAAAGAGTTTTATTTTTCTATTTTATTATCAGGTTGCTTGAAATTTTCTTTCAGATTTTTCTTGTTGAGGTTTCTCAGCTTACTTTATTTACATGCACTGAATATCATATATACATTGCATTTCTTAGATATAATTAGCAGGAGAAGATACTTACAGTATGTGTTGATGAGAACAGGTGTCCAATCGGTTGGGGGTTTAAAATTAAATGCTATGTTTAAATCTGCCTTAAAGTTTTTCTAAAACGTTCTTCCTCCAGCAAAACAAAGGTTCTATTTTTCCTCTTTATTCTTAAAAGTGCTTCAGAATTTTTTCTCTTAATGGCACTGTTGCATTTTCGTTGTTGGAGAGCATGATGGGTGCTAGTTCTGTTGGTTGTTCCATATTATGTATCTTCTCATTTTACCCTCAGTTGTCTGTCTGAAAAAGGACCATGGGAAGAGTTTCTTATTTCCAGATTCCATCCATCAGAATTTCTCTCCTTCTTTGGAAGGAATTGGTAAAGGGATTATTCTCTTTCATCAAGTGGAAAGAGAACTGACAGACAAAAAATATAGGGGCATTTATTGATTATTTTAAGAAATGTATAAGCCTTATTCAGAACAAAGTTGTGTATCCAGAAATCCATTTCTCTGAAAAATCTACATGTCTGGGTTCCATTGAATGGATTGGATATTGGAAGACCTGCAACGTTAATGTACCAATTCAATTACTTGTATGCTGGTTTCTCTGATAGCTGATGTTGTGTAAAAGCTTGGTTAAACTTTGCTTACTTAACAGTATATTAAAGATGTTTTGCTTATTTACCCA
The DNA here is from genome assembly GCA_032468055.1 of Acrochordus granulatus. Classification (NCBI taxonomy): domain Eukaryota; kingdom Metazoa; phylum Chordata; class Lepidosauria; order Squamata; family Acrochordidae; genus Acrochordus; species Acrochordus granulatus. Next base: position 95,930 of record JANHZU010001772.1, read on the forward strand.
GTATTTGCATATTCTGCATGCTAAGAAATCACAGGATGAAGCTCCAATCTTATTAGCCAAAGTGTTTTCTTATTCCAAGAGTGAGAGTTTAGCACCATCAACATTTTAGCATTCATAAAGACTTTAGAGTGTTCAAAACATGTCATGGATATTGATATTAATATTGACACTGTGATACAGATACAGCTCAGAAGAGAGATAATGGTGCCACTTAAGAAAGTGGGGAGCTTGATTATTTTGTAAAAACAAATAATCAAGTTGACTCAGAAAGTTTTTTGCTGTCACAAAATAAAATGGGTCAAGTTTCCAGTACTATGTGGATAAATATTGAATTAAGTCCTAAGGAATTCAGTAGTTACTAAGTATGGGTTTGCACAAAAGTAACAATCAAATCAAAACTGCAGATCGGTGCAAGCCGCATTAAAGAAAAAAATCAGTGTAGGTTCCAAATTTAAGGAAATTACAGGTTAGTTGCTTGGCATGACTGAAAGTTAGCAACTCTTTGGAGGAAGTGCTTGATAACTGGAGTATAGAAATAAATGTTTTATTTTAATTTTTCTCAATTAATGTTAGTCTAGTTTAGTTTCATGGTTAACTGCTATATCTTAGAAGAAAACCAACTCAGATAAATCTCCTGGTGCTGATCTTTACATTCAGACAAAGAGATATTTCAGTTCTGAGAGTGTTCAGCCCTTCTTCTACTTTGCCTTTGACTAACCAAAACAGGAATGAAGATGCTGCTTCCCAAAGTAACCAGATTAAGAAAAATGAGGAAAGTGACAGTAGAAAAATTAATGTTGATGTATTTTATATTTAAAAGAAATGAGTTTTCTCCCAATTCTTGAATAATTTTCCCCTTCTCTCCTTTAAAAATTAGCACTGGGTCTCAACTTTTACAGAAGCATTGGAAATGCTTCTCAGGCTTTCAGTAGGTGTTTGCGTCAAGTTATGTATGTTTGATGTGTAGGGTAAATCAAATTATAAGAAAATATGATTCTTCTAACACCATTGAATGGGTGTGCTGCTTTTTCCCTTTGGGTATGATCAGAAAGCAGCACAGCAAGGAATAGATGGGTAAAGGACTTGGAAGAAGATCTGAAAAACATAAGGCTCCATTTGAATGATGCAAAATAAGTGGCCCTCAGTTGGAAAACACAAAAAAAAATTATGAAATGTCAATAGCTCAGTGGCATTTATAGCAATATCTTAGTTCTGAGGTTATTCCTCCCCACATACTCAAGAAGGGAACAAAACAGCAGAAGAAGATCTTTAGATCTATGAGGTTATCTGCACAAATATGAAATCACTCCACAGACAATAATAGCAAGGAGAGTGTTTTTATTCTCCAATCCTCTTTCCCAATAAGATGTTAAATTATATGCAATTTATTCCCCTCTAAATACTTAGCTTTTTAGTGAAAAGTTTAAGAACAATACTGGCCTTAACTCTATCTTCAAATCAACAACTTGAAGTTGTGTGCAAACATCCTCCTGAGGGCTCTTTTGAAACTGGTCCTGGGTATGAGATCTTCTCTATTTGGAGTTCTGGCCAGTATACAATTCAATCCATCTGAATTTGAATGGCTAGAGATAAATTTCACATTGCTAACTTTCACCTTTCCCACTGCATTTGTAACCTTGCAGAGTAGTGATGAATGTAAAAATATATAATCGTTGTGCATAACAAAAGGAAAAGCAAAATTGTTCTCCTTGAAAGAGTAATAACATATCACTTTAGGAGCCAAAACAAAAGAAAACAAAAAAGGCAATCTGTGAAGTATTGTCATACCATGCAAACCAACCACAATATGTAGTGCGTACAGGAGTTTTTCTCCTTTACTGTAAGATAAAATGTACACCAGAATTCAAGAATTCTTGAGGAATTGTTATTCTTGCTGCTTCTCTTTTCCTCTTCACACTCACACAGACTTTTTATGTCTTGTCATTTTCCTATGTTTTTCCCGTCATAAAACAATAAAACCTTGTGGAGCCTTCCCAAGATTTCAATTATTTTATCTCACAGCTCTTATTGTCTCCATGGAGGAAGAGTTGAATCAATTCAATTTGAATTGTTGATTTCATTAAAAAGTGTGAATGAATCTGTGCAATTCCATCATCTAAATAGGGTTTATTTGATCTCCTGTCCCATGTTACTGATGAAACCAATGGGCTTCCAAAGAGATCTTGGAGTTTTCCCTGAGGGTCTGATTGAAATTTAGCTGAGGTCTTGGTCAATGCCAAAAAATGGAAGTTCATCTGGAGCCTTGGACAATATCACTTCTAAGTGGCCTCTCCAATGTTTTGATCCCAGGGTACACACTGATTTACTGAAGAACACTGGGAAATTAAGTGCCAAAATGGACCCTTGGACTAGCATTAGAGGAAACTTTGGAGAGAGTCTGATCATACATAGGCAAGAGGGATTACATTATGGTGATAAAGGCAGCAAACATCAATATTTCTCCAATATTATTTCATCTGCTAATAGACATTCTGTGGCCCTATTTAGGGTGAGCTGGTCCCTGCAAGGTGGGAAAAGCATCACAATTAACTGGAGGGTTGCTGTGAGGAATACTTTGGCTATTTGGTGGTTATGTTGCACATATCTGGGCTAGGTTGGACTCCAAAAAGTCCTAGGCCTGGTCCAGTGGGGGGATCTGGGATGAGTTTGACTTGGCCACTCATGAAAAAGTAGACAATGTTCTCTGTGCTGTTAGCCACCTGTTTGATGACTCCAGTCTCCTTCTAGGCTGCTAGAAAGATTACCTAGATTTGGGTCATGCTGTATATCAGCTTTTTTCAAGGAGACGTTTGTGCCTACAGCCTTGAAGAAGGCAGTGGTGCATCTGTTCTTTGCCTAATATGTTAGACAACAATTGTGCTGTCTCTCTTTCCCTTTGGGGAAAAAATTATTGAAAAGGTGATTAGGCTGCAATTTCACAGGATCTTAGAGAAACTGGGTTATTTAGACCCTTTCATTTGGATTTCAGGCCAGGATTCAATATGGAGGCAGCCTTGGACTTGGTTGCTCATAGCCTGTAGTGCAGACTGGATGATATATCTATTCCTTCTGCTTCTTGACATTTCAGCAGTTTTGATCCTTCTGGATCAGTTCCAATAGTTGGAAATGTAAGGCACCATTTTGCTGTGATACCCTTTCTTCCTTCAGGGCCAATTCCAGTTAATGTTGACAGGGATGGATGATTTTGTACCCTGGTCCTCTCTTTTTTTGGGTGCTACAGGATTTGATGCACTCTCTCCTTTTATTCAACATTTTCATGTAACCAATGGGTGAAGTTCTCTATCATGGATGATGCCCAGTTATATTTTTTTAAACACAGGCAATCAAGTGAGGTTATGAAAGAATTGTCCCAGTACTAGGAGGCTTTGTTGGCCTGGATGTGGAGAAATCAACTCCAATGCAATTCTAACAAGCTGGAATGGCTGTGACTGTTGGAACCAACATATAATGGAACATTACAATGATCTTGGAAGACCTTAGAAGAGATGCTGCCTAGGGAATTATCAAATAAAAGGAGGAGGAGGAGCCCACAACTAAGTAATAGGCAAAGAGAGAAAATTAGAAAGGATCCACCTTAAGTTATCAGGCAGTAAAAAGAGATGGCTGGAGAACTGTACTTTCAGACTTGCATGATTCTGTTAATGTAGCCTTAAAATAAAGTAGAATTAGTTCATCTTGTCATGTATTTTATTTATCTGGTCTATTTGGGAGGCTGACACCACCTACTGTAGATCCAGAGGTCTTCTACATTCATGAGTGGTGTGCAATCCAGGGGTCTTCTCGGATTCACAGTTCCTATTTGATGAGTAGGTGACAGCTGTGGCCAAGAAGCCCTTTGTACAGCTCCATCTTTGTGCACCAATTTTGTGTCTTCCTGGAGGGGAGGCCCTCTTCACTTGACAGCTTGATTACTGCAACATGCTGTATGAGGAACTGACCTTAAAAACCACTCAGAAGCTCCAACTGTTACAGAATGTGGCAGAACAAGAGGGGTGGGCTTGCCTCAGTGTGCCCATGTGATATTTCTGCCTTTATGAACTGAGTTGGTTACTAGTGTCCTCCAGGGTGCAATTCAAGATGCTGGTTATGATTTATAAAGCCCTGCATGACAAAGAGTCCAGTTATTTGAGGGACCACCAATCTCCAGTAGTTTCTGCCCAGCCAGTTCAAGCCTACAAAGTGGGCACATTCCATTTGTTTGTTTTGTTCCATTTATTGTATATTGTGAACTGCCCAGAATCAGTTTGGATTTGGGTAATACAAAAATAAAACAATTAAAGAAACAAATACTTTGACAATATCTGATTTGATCTGACTCATCAGTTCAAACTTGAAGATTTGGTTTGAGGAGACAATGGGATTATACAGCCTTCAAATGAAATCTTTGAATCGATTTGCAAAGTAGAAGAAAATAAATTTACAAACCTAGAAAACAGAAGCAGCAAATTAAAAAGACAGAAAGGTAGAGTTGTTATTTTATAGTGACAGCTAGACTTCTTGTCACATCTTTCATTTAGTCAACTCCTTGCAGTGTGCAGTCCCAAAGATTCAATGCCAGACAAGTATCATAGGATAGGCTACCCCACCAAAATAAGAGCTCTTTAGCATGATCAAACAACCTGCAAATTACATAGTAAGCAGTGCAAGTCTCATTCCAAAATACAGGAGCAGGAGTTGAACAACTAAGCATGTTAGTGAATGTTATGTCATGAAGATTGCAAACGAGCCCACGTTGTCTTCCTCTTTGATATCACTGTTTTTGTTCCTAGTGCTAAACTTCATTCAAACTAAAATCTATATTTCTGTCACTGTTCCTCCATATTCTACCGTTACTCCATCTCCAAACTGAATCCTAGGTCTCATCTAAATGCAGCCATGAATTTTGCTTTAAATCAACATTTACCTGTAGCTTGAAAAGATCTGGATTACCAAACATGTGCTGATTTTTTAAGACATAATCCGTATTTTCAATAGAGTAATAAGAAAAAAACTGTAACAATTACTTTAAGGAAATCCTCCTTCCCTCCATTTCTACTTTTGCAGACTCAGATGGGAGACAGAAAGAGAAGGAATCATCCCTATGTCTACATTCTTTAAAAAGATGTTTGGCTACCTTGATTTTAAAAATTTTCTATAACTAGCTTGCACTGTATTTTCCCCTGTAGGGTGTCATCTGATTCATTTACATGACATATGATCTGTGCTACTAATGCTATTTCTGTCTCAATATTCTGGGTGCCTTGCCTTGCTTTGCAGAATTTAATGAAGTTTTTATCTCTGTTGCTTTCTATGTGATACCAAGATATATGCACTATAATAATGTTATAGAACCTATTTTGCAACATTCTCAACTTTTGTGCAACTCTTATAAACCACACACATAGTATTCTTCAAACCTGCATACAAGGTTAGAAGGAGAGGCAGGAAGCCAATCAATATAAAATCAAGAGTGGCCCAAATGTTAGGCAGATTTGGATGCTTCACAATCCGCAGGTGTTTATAGTTGTTGCAGCATTCCATAGCCACATGATCACTATTTGCACACTTCACAGCTGACTTTCAACAAGCAGAATCAATGGAGAAGCTTTCAGTAAAATTGCAAGTTGTAGTCATGTGAAGTCTTGCTTTAACGACTGCAATGGAAGTGAGGTTGTAAGTTCATCATAGTCACATGTTGTCTCGCTTAATGACTGTATAACTTAGGAAAGGATCTGCTGGTCCAAACTATGGTCATTAGGTGAGAATTACTTGTAGTTCTAATAACTTTTATTAAAATATGAAATCATCATTTCCATTGTTTAGTTACTGTTTAATTTACTTAGGAAGTGAACTGTTCTTAAGTTAAACAATGCTAACTTGTAGGGTTGTCTAATGGTTAGGAGTCAGATAAAAACTGAATGTAAACAATGGAGTCTCTCTCCAGGCACAATCAGTTCCTGGTGACTACATGAACATGTCCATCTGGAAAAACAAGTGACTGTCTTAAAAAAAGTAAACTGGATTAGACCTGGTTAATACTTGGATAGAAGACAATCATGAAATCTTAGGGCTGTTGCAAAGATGTTCTTAACTACATGACACTAAAAGAATAAAAAGTACACTGAAATGTCATAATACAAAATCTATTCTTTTGTACTCGAGTCCCAACATCACATGCATATTCACATCACAATGCATGTTTTTGTCAACTGCCCTCTTTTTCTCCCCCCCCTCTCTTCTTGAGGATCCCTGTGGGCTATTGACTAGACTGGGAAATTGATGAAGACCATTTCTATGTTGTTTCCAAGAACACAACATGGAAACAGAAAATCCTAAATTCAGTTCCCACCTGAAATCACAAGTCTCTTACTTGTCCCCTCCGCCTATAAAATGAAAATAATTATAATCTTCCTGAATGAAATGTTACACACACAAGCTATATTAAAAGTATTGCTGAACTTTCTGTTACTGTGGAAGAATGAGCTTGTTTGACAAAGTTCTTTACAAGCTACCGTGTAATTGTTTTGCCATGTGGAACAATTTAAAGCTGACTCCATTTGGCACTCATAATGTAAATGTATCTTGACATTTGGATAGTAATAGCTCTCCTATTTTTGGTTCTTCTTAGCTCTAAACTGGCTGCTTTTATATAGTGCAGGTGTCTCTGTTCCTTGCAGGGGGCTTCACGTGGATCCAAGAACCTTTGAAATTTGGAAGGCAATTGCTTGGGCTCTGACTTAACTGCCATCTGCAGCTGCACTTGGCAAGGTGCACCAACACCCATGGTGAAGTGTTGTTCTCCATATGGATTCAGGCTCTTCATGCTGTCTTTAGAAGGAGTTTTTAAAGCTACTTATAGAAGTCTGAAGTAGTAAAGGCATCCTATTAAATGGCTGTGAAGTGATGCTATCGTCACCACCACCGCCCAAACGGTTGGGCTGAAAAGCTTAGAGACCATTGGCAAGGGATAGTTAATGGCATGGTGGCCTTTTCTGGAGCTGCCACTGGAAATGACCCACAGCTGCACAAGAAAAATATCTGCAGGC
>JANHZU010001772.1:116013-126238 GCA_032468055.1 Acrochordus granulatus
AGGAAGGAAGGAAGGAAGGAAGGAAGGAAGGAAGGAAGGAAGGAAGGAAGGAAGGAAGGAAGGAAGGAAGGAATCAGAGGTAAGTCAGATAAAATATTCTGAAGTTAAGACTGTATTTTCTAAGAGCATTATTTGGGACTTGTTCCACTGAAGTACGTGAGTTTATTTTTGAACAGACATGAATAGGCATGGAATGGGCCACCTTCAGTTTTCAGTGAAGAAATGGGATATAACTACAATAAGTGCCAATATTAGAATTTTGGGTAGATGAGTGAACATCTTCACAAATACCATATTTCAGATTGATGTTGCTTGTTTTCAAACTCCTCAAAGGAGCTAAGATTTTAAGACAATCTTAAAACAGCCGTAAATCGTTATTTCCTCTTTCCAGAATTCAAAAGTAACTGTAAAACCTTATGTAGCAAAATTAGTGCCATCCATTAATACCCCAAAAGTATCAATACAAGGATACTCTGAAGTCTGTAGATGTTCAGTGCTTAAGAAAAAGTCAAATAAGGAGGGAACAAACCAAAACAGTCCACTGAAGACTATGCATATTTCCTCATTTGACCATGACACAAGCCTGCCTATTAACTTCTTTTTGATGGTGTTTCTGCAAATTGTTGCCTCTGTCTCTGGCCCCCAGCCCATCTCTGATGGAGCTTATTCATTCTAATGTTAAAGCAATGTTTCCCCCCATTAATCTGACAGTTGTTTGTTTTTTTTTGTGGGTGCAATCTGATATGCTTCATTGATATATTTCTCAGTGATGCAGTCAGATGCCCCTTAGGGGAGGATCAATCCATCAACTATGAGCTGCTTTGGGGTGGGATAGTCATGCTCTCTGTCCTCAAGAGCATCCAGTTTTACACATAGAGAGAAGCAATCTCTTGCAGTCTCCCCCATTGCTGCCAGCTCTCCCAGCTGATTCCCAGCATACTGGGGGCACTGGGGGGTGCTGTGCTAAAAGATGCTAAGCCTACTGTATGTTCAGAGGAAGCCTGATTATTAGCTGACAAGCACCAAAGGGTGTGCAGTGAAGCAGGAGACACAGCTACAGACCCACCAGGGCCTGGCAGTTATTAATCAGACTTTGTAACAGAAACTTCTCCAGAATTCCCCAGCCAATATGAGTTGCTGAGAGTTCTGGGAGTTGAAGTCCAGACATCTGGAAGCTGTCAAGGCTGCAACACACTGCTCTAAACAAAGCAAAAGACAAAACCCCGCATACCAATTAGAGAAAGAGAAAAATGGCCACAACAGAACTTCTTAAAATTTAAAGGCAGAATATATCACAGAGGGGAAATTGAAAAGAAATCTTCTATAAACCAGGTACAGGGGAAACAAAGGACAGAGTAAAAAAAAACAACACACTCTGGTTGTGCGATTTGCCTTATTTTAGATTAAATATTCACAAAAGGTTGGCAATATGTCCCTTCTAAATTTCTAGACTACATGTCATCCCCTTGTACTATATGACTTATGAGATGGGGGAAACCTTCTGGTAGCCCAAGTTTATGCTTACAGAGAACCAAAGAAAATGGATAAAGCAACAATTTATCTATGGATGGGGCTCTTTTGGAAGGAAGAGGGGCAGGAAGATTGACTTGGTTTAAAATTGTTATAAGTTTAGTTTTAATGCACTTCTCACCTCAGCATAAGAATTGTCATCATTTTTCAGCCATCATAGCCAGAACTGTCTCAATGTACAAGCTGCATTCTTCTGGGCTACTGGATTTCAGGAATAAAAACTGGGGTATTCGTTGAAGTTTCCAATGCGTATCTTGCTAAAGTAGGTGAATCTCAGAAGTTCTGGTAACCCAGGGCAGTGGTATTTGTAGTAATTTAGACTGTGAACTTAATGTACTTATGAGTGAGATCTCCTTTAGACATTGAATGTATTTCTAGGTTTTCGTGCCAAATTTCAGGAGCGTGATCTGGAGCCACAAAATTGGGACTGAAAGCCACAAACAGGTTCCCTTTGGTGACACTATCCATTTATCATTTGATCATCCAACCAGAGGCTTCTAAAAAAGGCTACATAGATTGCTTCTATCATCATATAAACCAGAGCAGATGGGCATCTCCTGAACATTGCACATTCAGCTTTGTCCCCGTCTTTTCAATACTTTATTTCTTTATATTTACATTTAAAAAAATAAAAAGGAAAATTCCTTCAGTTTCAATTAATTGCCCATTTTGTTGTTTATTTTCACTTATCTTCTGGTCTTTTCCCCACCTTCCCTTCTCATACTGTGTTAATACTTACACTGAAAACTCTCAGGCAGGGACACACATTCTCCCCCTCCACCTTCAGACTGATGACGTAGTTTATTTTGAGCACCATAGAAATAAATAATAACAGCAATCATCATCATCATCTCTAGGTCAAGAAACAGATCAAAGATAATATTGTGGCCAAACCCATATTACTTCTGATTAGCCATTTGAATCCTGAGTTCTTCTGGGAGGGAAGGAGGAAGGAAGGAAGGAAATGACATACAAATGCATTTACTTTTAGCTTCAGAACTGAAGTTGTATGCTTTGAAAAGCATGGGCTGACTTCAGTATAGAAAGTAGCATTTCTAAGAGAAAGGCATTCCAAAGCTGCTAGACAAGAAAATCTCTCCATTTAAATCTAATCCCAAAGTTAGGATAGACTGGTATCTCTAGTATATTCACTAACCATGTTTACATACTGGTTGCATTTTCACAGGGGATCCTGGACATTTTCCTTGAATATAATGCGGTAGGTGGATCCTGCTCCTATGGTGTCAAAGCAGTGTTGCCAACCCAGTCGTTTTCAAAATCTCCATGAAATGCAAGAACCAGAATTGTAAGAACTTAGATTCCCTTCACTCCATTATTTTTCATATCCACAGCATTCAGAGAACTTGAGAACATCTTTGCAGCCACCAATTCCGATCTGAATGATCAGTTCCTGGCACACAACACTGTACCTTATGGTCCTTATCCATGTACTGAGACATCTATTCTTTCTTTTGAGATTTAATTTCTAAAGACTTGATGAAAGAACTACCTAACAGTTGAAAACTGAGGGGTGGTACTTCTTGGCTTCCAGCATCAACAAGGAGACCAACTCAGTGTGTTTTTGTGTTTCCTTCCTGTTCCCACAAGATTAGATTCAGCGTTCCAGCCTATAACAAAAATTCTACTATCTTCACCCCAGCCTTTGATGTTGGCTTTTCCGAGATCAGGAAATGTCAACCTTGGAAATCCTCCAAAAGATCTAAAGAAGGGGTGTCCAACCTTGGCAATTTTAAGATGTGTGGACTTCAACTCCCAGAATTCTTCAGCCAGCTATGCTATGCTATGGTGGCTGAGTAATTCTGGGAGTTGAAACCCACGCATTTTAAAGTTGCCAAGATTAGACACCCCTGATCTAAAGTATTCTAAACTCTCCCAGTTCCATTTTTGCTTTATCAGAAAGCTAGGAGAAGACCTAGATAAGTAATGGCAGGGATTCTTGATGTTAGCATGAGAGGAAGGGCAGCAATCTTTTTCCCCTTCTCCCTACCTGTCAGCAACACACCTTGTGAACCATCTAAAGGTTAGAGTAGAACCTTGGGTGTCAACCCTATGTTTCAAAGTTAGGTCTCTCTGTTCTCATTCTTTGAACCTATTTCATTTTGTTTACTTTTTTATGTCTTGGACACTAATACAATACTTCTATTATTGGCCTATATAAGTAAAAAATAAAAGGAAAAACAAGATAATTATCAGAAATGAGAGGTTGCCTTTGAAATCTATACCCTGCATTTGTTTATATATATTTCTGTTGTCAAACACTTGATTTTATCACATAAAAGTAATAGATTCTTACATTTAGCAAAAGAGAAAAATCACACCATCTTATGTACTCATCATATGCACAACATGTATTAATAGTTTTTTAAAGAATTTTGCTATAATCTTTTTGGCAGCAATAACAAATAAAGGTACTTGATTAGCTACAGAAGGATTTGTATGCACAAGTAAATTACATATTTGTTCAAATATAATTTTATCAACCATTCCTTTTAACAATTACACAAGAGCTCAAGTTTTTCCCCCTTTTTCTGTCTCACAAATACACACAAACAGATACTGTAAAATATTCTCTGTGTAGGAAGTCCCATGCAAACACCTTAAAAATGTAAAAGTATACGTATCTCCTATCCATTCAGATAAGAAGACACAGTCAGAAGAATTGTTAGATCACCTCAAAATAAGTCAAGGAATTAAAATAATGGAAAAAAGAACTCTCACACTTAAAACAATTTCACTACTTACTCAATTCTGTTTGTTGATTACCTTTAATATCCTTGATATGTATTTTTGATTCACTTAAAATCATACAGTGAAAGAAAAAAGTCTGTCACTGTACTGTAGCTTTAAAAGTACAGACAAACTTAGCCATGTTTCATTTTCTGCTAACAGGAGTAAAGTTCAGCCAAATAAATTTTTAAAAATTTGTTTTGGATAAGCTTCACAATGAGAGGTGTACTCTGTTGTATTTTCTGGTAAACCTGTAGTAAAGTGTCCCACCGTAAATTTGAGATATGCAGTCCTCTGGTCATAAATCATACCCATTTAGTCATTAATCTGTTCAGGTATTTTAAACCATGAAAATTACAAATCAACATGAAATTAAAACATAATTTGTTAGAGATGCAATTGTTGCTGTGATAAAATTTAATGAAAAAATCTAACACTCCCAACAATTAAAGAAAAGTAGAATTTAAAAGGGTTATTTTAAATTCATCAGGTTATGCTGGTCCAAATGGCTGTTCAGTTTATGCCCTGGATCGTGGTTAACTTTCTCATGACTGGTCTTGCTTTCCTTCATCAAGAAAATGAATCTTCAAATTCCTCTATGCTCAGTCATCTGGGTGATCTTGGGCTAGTCATTTTTTTCTTAGGCCTAGGAAGGAGGCAATGGCAAACCACTTTCAAAAAAGCTTTACAAAAAACTGCAGGGACTAGTCCAAGCAGTTGTCAGCAGGCAAGACTGATGCAAAGGTAGCAAAATATTATTCCGATGCCCTTTTTCCTTTAACTGTCTTGTGTACTTGCAACATTCCACAACCACCTATTTTCTCTGGTAAATAAAAATTTGTCAACATTGCTGCATGGATGAAGGGCATGATTTAGTGTCATTATTTTTCTGGTCTTCCTATCCAGGACCTTTAGTTCTGCTTGAGTCCAGTCCACTGTTCCAGCTATGTTGCTTATGATTGGAATTGCCCAGGTATAAATTGCCTTGATAGTATTTCCTCCACTGTGTTTGGACTTTAAGATCTTCTTCACTCACTTGAGATATTATTTACTTCTAGTCTTCTTCTTGACTTCAGTGTGCTTGATTTCTGCTCAGGTGGAAAGAGCTTGTTTTCAGCTAGATGCTGTTCATCTGTATCAGCTACCACACTAGGCAGCAATTAGAAAGTTGTTGGTTTGCAAGTAATTGGCCTGTAGTTGCTCCTTTGTTGGATTATCGGGTACATTTTGTCAGATGTTAACCTATCTTCAGTTTCATCTCCTTTTCTTCTTCTTTATCTTTGGGCTGCAAAAAACCCTGAAAAAATAACCATCAGTTTTATAAAGTTTGGAAAACTTTATCCTAAACTGTGGCTGTGGGAGAGCTTTTAATACTTTCACTAATGCAAAATGCTGTCTGATTTTCTTTTTTTCCTCTTATTGTTAAGCCTTCCTCTAAATTACTGGAGAATGTTAGTTTTTTTAGGCATTGAAAACTCAAACGAGGCTCTGAGATTTGAAGTTATGAGAACAATTTGGCTGCCCAAACAAAGCAAAATTTCATGTAGAATTTTAGGTTACCTTATAGGTTACCAGTCATGAAGTTAGTTTGGTGATGGGTGTTCCTGTTGGTTTTATGTACTGATCTGGATTTGAGCTTTATAGACAATAGAATACCCATTTCTTAAACGTGACTGTGACTTAAATTTCTATACTGTTTCATCTACCAATAATAAGTATACAGTTATTAAGTCCACATTAAACAATTTGTTGTCTAAGTACCCTCAACATTTTCCAGAATCTACAGTTCCAGGAGTTTCTGAATTGTTATTAATGGCCCCTGTGTTTATGTTGGTCTGGAACTGGAATGCTAAAAAGTAGATATGGCCAAATATAATCACATTGGAACCTTAATAGAAAAAGAAGTTTAATTAATGACATATTGTGCAAAAGAAATGTTTTCTTATTGTTTCCTGGGAAGACAGGGGCATGCTCTGGAAACCTTCATTTTAATTAATCCTTCAAGTTGGAGCATTTGGTGCAAGGTCAGAGAATAATAGGCAAATGTGTGAATCAGCAGGATGAAGCAATAGTGAGAACGATCATTTGAATAAAAGCAGTTGTATATTCCCACTCACCCTGCTCTCCCTTTCCTTTGGTCTGTGGGCTGTTCAGTGTTCTGGATGAATATAACACAATCAGCCTGCTCTCTGGTGTATATCCACTTCCTGCTGACTAAGGGCAACCTGCATCTTCTGCCATTTATTAAAGTGAAACATTTGTATTAAAATATGCCAAGGTGGTTTTTGTTGTTGTTGCTGTTTCTCGAAGATGACCAACCCAACAGAAGTAAATGACATGATTAAAATAATATTTTGTTCAAAATCAACTGTCAGATCCTCTGCGTGTGTCTCTGTGTTGCAAAAAACAGCCTAGATAAATTTGATTTCCAAAGGCGGGACTTTGAAGACTGGAAGATGATGATCATCTTCTAGAGCAGGGAGACAGAGAAGATTTCACAAAGCCTTGATCCATTTTTACACTCATAAAATGAAGACCAAGGCTGTGCTGCTGATTTCTGTGAGATATTGGGCTCCCTGGGAGAAATATGTTATTCTCTTCTGACTACCATTAATCATATTCCTTCTTCCTATAATCCAATGTCTTTTTTCTTTCCTTTGTCATTTTACCCTCTCTCTGGGCCCCTTTAAAATACAATGATGTGCAACAACTTGCACATCCTGTTCACACCTGACATGCAACTGTCACTTACAAATCATTTTGTCTTGCATGTTCTTCTATAGCAAATAATATTTTCCCCCTGAGATTTACATATGTCAGTGGTTGGTCTCTTGGTGGCCACCTATCCAGACCTGGTACTGGTAAGCCTGTACTGCTCCCTAATAAACTGAAGCTGACTCACATGCAGCAGACTCACAAAAATGCACTCTCTCTCTCTCTCATACACATATAAAGGACTGATGTTTCCATACTAACTGATTTTCTTCAATTTTCATAGGCTTCTAACGTTCTGCCAGGGAAATATTTCTTTAAACTCCTGAATAACTGAGAGATTGACTTGAAAGACCATACTTTGCCTAAGATTGGGCAAACACCATAGAGAAAGTGCTCAGCGACTTGATCACCTTTTCAGGTCTCAAGGAAGGTCTCTGTAAGCCACTGGTGGCCTATGAATTCTGACCAGAAGTATCTGCAAGGTCAGGGACTTTCATCAAAATGAGAAAAGCCATGTCTCTTTTGTTTATGCATGTGTGCAGTGTCACAACATATCTACAAAAGGGTTAGAGCTTGTGTTGCAATAGCTCCCCATTCTTTGTTCTCATTGTATATGGGTAGCTTAAACAACTAAAGCAAAAGAACAGAAGTCCATGATACAAATGTCCCATTTCAATGATTAACCAGAACATTCTTCTATTCCTTGGCTCTAACATTTGGTAGTCAAACATATGCTACCTCTGATTGTGGAAATTCCACTTAGCTGCAATGGCTGATAAGTTCATCTGCATGATGCATTGCAGTCTTTGAAATTATGCCAAGCCCATATGGCATTTCCTGGTCTGTTGTGTGAGCTCCCATAGTTATTTCAGGGAGTACCAGAGAAGGAGAGAAGCTTTTTATGAGAGCTAAAACAAGCAAGGGGAAAATCAGAAAATCCGGGACAGACGGATCTATCACAATAATTGTACTGTGATTGTTGATAGAGAAATGGTGAGGCCTCAGTCTGTTAGGATACCACTTAGAAGAAGGATACAGAAGACCCCCCCCCCTCTCTCTCTCTTTTATGTTGCATGTATCTTTTTTTTAAATGGAGCCCTGATGACATTGTTGCAGCAACCATCTTGACATTTGGGACAAGACCCTGCAGACATCTGTTACCTTGGATCTCATAGTTTACCATTAGAGCTGGTTCTCTGCTCTAATTATTTTTTTCTAGTACCGGTAGTAAAACTAGTTACCAAGTGCTGTGTCCTTGAATCTCTACATGAAGGCTTTCTGATTTGAATATCCATCTTGGTGAAGCCTAAGAGCTCTCTGCAAAGAGCATGGTGCTTTGTTAAAGTATGTCAGGGCTTTTTAAGTAAAAAAAAAAAGCTGAAAACAACTTGGCCATCTCACACACTTAATAGAAGTAATTGCACTTTCCTAACCCTCTGGGGGCAATGTGAGTAGGGGCATTAAGAGAAGAGCTGGTTGGACGTTCTTCATGGCTGTCATTTTTTTCAGCACAGATTTCTCTGAAGGCCAGCAAAAAAGAGATCCATAACTTCAATATGTAAGAAAAATTGAAGACTGGGATTTACGTGAGAATTCTTTGCTGGATCGGAAACTACTGCTGATTTGCTGTAAATTCTGTGCCTCGGTTTAAGCAGTTATTGTTCTGCAAGAACAAAAGTTGCTCATTTTCCTAAAGAAAATGGGGTGGCACTTCTTTTGAGATAGGATGTATTGTATGCCTCTGACACTTCAGCTTGCTCTGGGCGTCCTGCTGTTAACAGCTTCACAGTAGTCGCCTGATAGGCTTTAGACACCAACTATGTGGAAATGTGGCACAGCTCTCAAGCTGCCATTGTAGGGCTATTGAGACATTAATGCAATGCCACCAAGCTGTGTAAAGCTACAGTCAGTTGGAATGAAGCTTATAATTATTAAGGGAGATTATTAAAATGTGCAGACTAAAAAGTCTCCCCCCAAGAGCTCATTATTTCATAATGGGCTCCCAGATTTATTTTGAAATTCAGTGACGTTGAACTCTCCTCTCTTCCTTGATCACACATGAACTGAAGAATGATGAATTTAATAATAATAATCCCCCAGTGAGGCACTACCTTGACATGGTTGTGGGGCTTGTGTGCTCTGAGGAAGATGACAGATATGCCAGAAGTTCAATCACATTGAACAGGTCTCAACAGAGAAGCCATAGGAAGAGACTCTCTCCCATGCACAATACGGAGAGATTAATTACAGAAACCCATAACGGCTTGGTTGTTGTCCAGGTCAACAAGGACCATGTTGGAGTTCTTGACAAATGGGCTATAGGGCTCAGGACTATTGGCTGAACAACAATCAGTTGTTCATTTGGGAAGAACTATAATCATCATAATTATCATCATAGTATCTGAAGCATGAATCATCCAATTTAAACAAAATCAACTATTTCAATCAGATCAGAGGCTATGCTACTAAATTATAAAGAGCAGCAGAAATTCTGAAAATGAAAAAACAAACAAAAAGGAAACAATCCTTTTTTGGGTGCCATACCAAAAATCTCCAAAGGCACTTAGAAGATCTGCATGTTGACAAAATTCTGCATGTTGACAAAATTTCCATCTGTCGATTCCAAAAGGCCACACTACATGGATCTGCATATATGCTACATCAATGCATTACAACATCCTAGGTTCTTGAGAAGAATTCAATGAGTATGAAGAACTGGCAGCCGTGAGTTCACATTGTTGCATATGTAATAATTATAAATAATATTATTATAATTATTATGATATATTATCATTCGTTACTCAGTCAGCCAGATGTTTAGACTGGATTTGGCATTTTTATCCATCTATCAAATCCTTCCCAAGGACCTGGGATAGGCAGATGCTGTTCTTTGATGTTTTTCAAGGTATCATCACAGAATATAAACTGTTCCAAGTAGTGCTGCCTATTGCAATTGACTCATGGTGAATCTGTCAGTGCCAATGGTGTTCAAGTGGTGCTACATTTGTTTTGGGATTGCACCCATAATTATAATAATAAAATAATATAATATAATAATAACAGCAACAGCTCCATTGGTAGAAATGCAAAAATGGATCATTATTTTTAATATTAATATTATCCTATTTTCACCAGCCCCACCTGATAAAGCTGAACACCCAAGGAGAAAATACTATTTACTTATTTCTTTAGGAAATATTTGTATTGCTTTTAAATACTCATGCTCTCCTTT
>JANHZU010001772.1:126338-143260 GCA_032468055.1 Acrochordus granulatus
ATTTAACAGGTATTACATTAGGTATTAACCACTAGACCAAACTGAGAGCCAGTTTGCTTCAGTGGTTAAGATAACAGTCTAGCAACTGGGAGGTTGTAAGTTCCAGTCCTGCCTTAGCCATGAAAGCCAGCTGGATGACCTTGGGCCAGTTACTCTCTCTCTGCTCAACTCACCTCACAGGTGACTGTTGTGGGGAAGACAGGAGGAGGAAGATGTGTTAAATATATTTGTTGCCTTAGTTGTTTGTAAAAATAACAAAGGCAAGACACAAATAAAGTAAAAAGAGACATATAAAAATATATTATTATTTACACTCTTATATGACTCTTTTTACTTTATATACTTTATATGGCTCTTCAACACAACTTTTAACTATTATGATTGCATATTTCTTCCTAATGATTGTATCCCATCCCTTTATGCTGGTCTATGACAATAATTAATATTGATTTGATTTGACACATACTTCTCATTTAAAATAATTTTAAATGCACCCCTCATGATAAAACTGCATTCTAATACTATTCAAACTCAATATCACCCAATGTTAAAACTATACATATAAAGCAGAGCATGAAATAAGCATCTAATATATTTCTAAGCATCTTAGAAATATCTAAGTCTGAAAGGCCTATTTTTCCCACAGAAGACTATGAGGCTGTTACAGAAAAGGCCCTGTTTTTTGTGCTTGACAATTAGTCTTGTATATTTTATCATCAGTTTGCAAACCTGACTTCTATGGACAACCTTAAAACTTGAGCAAATTGATACATATGATGATCAGCTGTTTGGTTGTGTCCGACTATAAGCAATCCCATAGGCCAAATCTTGCTCCAGGCCCTTCTCTTCTTTGATGAAATCTAGCCATTACGTTTTCTTTTGCCACTAAGTATTGCAAGCATATCTTTTTCTTATGAGCTCGATCACATGACATGGCCAAAATAAGGGAGTCTCAGTTTTATTATTTTGCCAACTAGGGATGTGCCTGGTTTATTCTGTTTTAGCATTTGCTTGTTCATCACCTTTGCTGTCCATTGAATGTGCAGGAGTTTCCACCAACACCACAGCTCGAACGAGTCAATTTTCCTCGTCTAACTATTTAATTGACCAACTTTCACAATCGTAAGTTGCTATAGGAGAAACAATCGCTCGAACTAATCTGCATTTGGTTGCTAAGCTGATGTTCTTGTTTTTCCACACTCGATTCATGCTTGACATTGCCATATGGCCTAATGAAATTTGTTGCTTTATTTCTGGACTGCATTCACCGCAGCAAGTAATCAGTGATCCCAGGAAAGTGAATTCTTCTACACATTCAACTTCCACATTATCAGCTGCTATACTGATGGCTTTATTCTGTACAGTCATCAAGATCTTTGTCTTTTTGATGTTCAGAAGGAGTCCAAATTTTTCACTCCCTTCTTTGATGCTTTTTTAAGTATTTTTTAGATTTTTTTCTAATCTCACCTGTATTATTTTATTTTATAAATAATTAAAGGTAGTGCACATATCTAATACTCCTTCCTCCATTTTTCCCCACAACAACAACCCTGTGGGGTAAATTGGGCTGAGACAGAGTGACTGCCCCAAAACCACTCAACCAGCTTTCATGGCTAAGGTGGGACTAAGAGTGCAGTCCCCTGGTTTCTAGGCCAGCGCTTTACCACTACAACAAACTGGCTATTTCAGTATTTCAGATAATCTGGTCCTCCTTAGCCAGTTTGGACATTCAGGTCGTTTAAATTGGGCTTAGAGATGGAGCATCACCCTATGTGGTAGGTGTATCATTTGTAATATTTACTTTGATTGCCTAGCTCTCAAGAACAGCTGGCAGCTGTATTTGGTACTGTCTATAGCTTCCAAACTTTCTTTAACTGCATACGCAAGTAATCAGGTATCAATGTGTTTGAAACATAAAAACAATAATTAGCAACGCATTTTATCAATTTATCAATGCATTTCAGATAAATTTAATAACCCAGCAAAACCATGTCAGGCAGAAAGCACTATAAAGCACCATAAAAATATGGGATAAAAAGATACCTGAAAAATACCAGGTCCACACATCCAGGTTCAAATTAAGTGATGTATTGCTGAAGCCTATATACAAGAATCTTCTCAACTAATGGTCAGCACCTGGCAGGTCTGGGATAATATTCAGTGGAAATGGGGGGAGGGTGATTTTGGTGCATTTGTGGCTACAAAGTGACTCTAGGCTAATCCCTCTTTATATCACTCCCCCTGGCTCTGCCATCTCTTCTCCTACAATACCTCCTGGGGGAATGGAATATGTTTGCCCATCAAGGGCAAACTGAAAGATTTTTGCCACTCTAGAATAAGATTTCATAACCACGGGGGCTCCAGAAAACCAGTAGCCTGAAAGCATCCCATCGATTTCTCCAAAATCAAACTCCTATTTCTTGTGACATGTTGGGATTTGTAATGGTAGATGGAAATGATCTTAGGAGACAGGAGAAAAAATCCATAGACTAGTCAACAGTCAGATAATCAGCTGAGCCACAAAAGGAATGTGGGTGTAGCAAACATCTCAGAAAGAACCTTCCCTATTTTTTGGAGTGTAAATGTGAGAGGGGAGAAATGTACTTTCAGACTTGCAAGACTCTGGTAATTTAATTTTACAATAAAATTAGATTTCTGGGTGTGTTTCTTGCCTAGACTACCTCACAAGGCAGATAGGATCTGAGCCAAGTCTCCCCTTGCTCTCAAAATGTTTCAGGCTGAGATATTGGCATCTTGAAGATAAAATGATAAAACCTCAAAATGAAAAGCCATATTGGGAATCTTGTTGCAATGTAGTAG
This sequence comes from Acrochordus granulatus, assembly GCA_032468055.1. Lineage (NCBI taxonomy): Eukaryota > Metazoa > Chordata > Lepidosauria > Squamata > Acrochordidae > Acrochordus > Acrochordus granulatus. The sequence goes on from JANHZU010001772.1 coordinate 129,159, forward strand.
GAATGGAAGTAACTTATATAGTGTTCCAACTCTAGACCACACTTCCTGCCAATGTCACTTGTAACCTTAGCTGTGATTATCCTGCCTCAAAGTAATTGAAAGTCTCCCAATCATGTGATCATAGTTGCATGTTAGTCCTCTTGCCTGCTGTTGGTTTCCAGATAGAAAAAGACTTTCTGTCTGCAAGAGGCACGTGTGGATCTAACCCATTATATGCATGGCTCCTAAAAAAGTTCTTCATTGTTTGAAGGTAACTTCTGGTCTTTTGACTTTTGAGGATAGTTCATTTTTATTATCTTGCCTATGAGAAATTCTATAATCCTAATGTTCCTATTATTTCAGAAACTAACAAATTAATTTAAGCAAATAACAAAATCCAGACAATGCAGATTTCTCAATTTAACCTTTGGAAAGAAGTTACCATTGTAACATTGAGAAGAACTGTGTATGTTGGAAATGTTCTTTTATCTGAACAACACAAAAAAATAAGACTAAATTTGAACTTAAGCAGATCCCTGTGAATGTTTAGATTTTGTTTAGAAATCATCACTATAAATAAAAGGGAACAAAATGAAAGATGCAGTGACCAAGGAATGTCCAAATATTGTCTATGTACCATAGTATTTTAACCATCTCCATTACATCTCTATTTTTTAAAAAAATTACACAAATACAGAGAAAAGAATAACCAAGTGTTATAGAGCATCATGTGTGAAGAACAAAAATAAACAATTTATTTAATATAAGCACTTTATTTTCTAAATTCTTCTACATGTGGGTACTCAGATGTAAGAAAAGGAAGGAATCTTGTGAGCGGAATATGCAAGGCAAGATGAAAAAATGTGAATACATTTTATATCTATATCTCCATCATGTGAGGAGGTTCATGAACTCAGAACATTTTTTTGCAATTTCTTTTTGGGTTGTACTGCAAGTCTCATTTGTAAGAATTGATCAAGCTATAGTATATTATCTTTGGTCTGCTTTAGTTTTGCTACTGAGTATGGAACAAATGCCACTGGGAAACTGAAAGGGCTGGAATATATTTAGACATGGTTGGTGAGCTTTCATAGACACAAGCTCATCCAACTCATTTTTTTACCTAGTACTGGGTAGAGGAGATAACTTCCTCTTCTCTCCCCAGTGATGGAAGAGTGAAGATAACTTCACTCTTCCATCTTCGTATGGAAGAGTGATTAGAACAGTGTTATGTGACAAGCTTGAAGTTGTGTGGACTTTAACTCCAACTGGGGAATTTTGGGAGTTGAAGTCCACACATCTTCCAGTTCCCATGATTAAAAAACACTCAATTAGAAAGTCCAAGTAAGGCTGGAGTAGCCACTCCCATTCAGTCATGAAGCATATTAGGAACCTGAGCATAATCTCCAGTCTAACTTTCCTGATAGAGTTTTAATGTGATGGGAGGGAGAAGAAAAAATCAAGAATACCATCTGGAGCTCTTTGAAATAAGGTAAGCAGCAACATCTGCAACTTGTCAAAATAGGCAAATGGTGGATTTTTAATTGGGATCCAAGCCCACTCCTTTTTATTTGTGTGTGACATCAACATACACATACAAAAGAGGCAGGACCTGCATTGTAACACTATTTTCACTTCCTTGCTGTTCTTGACCTTCCTCCTACCATAGAAGCCATAGAGGGCAGGCTATAAATATGACCAAGAAAAGGTCTTCTAATGTAAAAAATAGGAGAAGAATTATCACTCAGACATCCACAGACAATTGTAATAGCCAAACTATAGCTTATTAAGACTATTTTAATGCCCAAGGCTTCAGATACATGTGTATAAAACTCTTTCCAATCATATCTTTCTGTTGAGCCACCCTATGCTTCTCTTGGGAAGAGTCTTCAAGGTGGAAAAATGTTCAGGATAACCTGACATGTGAAAAATACAATCTACAGTCCTCTCCCTGGGGGAGAATCTACAGATGTATTTCTTCCACATCGTTTCCCTGTTTGGGAGTTTGGGTATTCTTTTTTTCTTTAAAATTAGAGCACAGTCATATTATTCCAGGGACATATCTAAAGAATCAATTGCTTTTGCTGCCTTTTCTGATTTGGAAATTCTGTCTCTCTGATGTACCATAACCAAGTGGAATTTGGGGAAGCTATAGAGCAGCACAATCCCTTAGTTGACATTTGAACATGAAATCAAATTAAATTTCATTACCTAGCCCAAAATGGATTGTAAAAAGATTCCCTTAATATTATGATGTATCTATAATTGTGAAACCTTGCCTTCCCTGGCAATAAACATATAACCACAATCAACGACAAATAGAGCTTTTTCTTAGGGCTAGGATGTTGAGTTTCTTTCAGAGTCATCCAACCAACTCCCTCTAAATCCTTCTCTTTTCATTCCCCTCTCCCCAGGATATTCTCCCAGGGAATGACTGGGAAAAAGTATCCTGAATTAAAATGTTTTGATTGACAGCTCTCCTATCTAGTCATTATCACTTGCCCACCAAACCTGCAGTGGGAGCCAGATAAATTTCAAACATGCTGTTGCAGAAGACCAAGCTCAGAAGATATTGCATTGCCAGAGGACCCTAATCTAGAGAAAATGGCTTTGCTAACTCTAAATTACAACTCTTTTTTCCTTTTCTTCTTTTCTATATGTATTCTTTTCTCAGCCATAAATGTTGATACTTCACAAACCTAACTATGTGAGAACTTTCTCCCTTAAGCACGTTCCATTAGATATCCAGTGCTGTGATCAGCAGCTGTTGATTAAAGACACTCACCACAGCATCCCATCTCAAGTGGATGCCTTGCAGCCTCAATCTTTCTTCAAACAGCCCACCTGCAGCCACAGCCTATCATTCTCCCCTTACTAGTTATCAAACAGGGCTCATCTGTTTTCACAGCTTTTGTCTGCAAAGCCACTCAGGAAGGCCTTTTAATCTTTTTCCATCCCAGTGAAAAGTCACCAGTCACTTCCCCTGGTCTCATCAGGCTATGCAAGTAATTAAGGCCACTAGAGGAAGTGGCTCGTGTCAAGACCAAAATACAGATACCAGGGATTGGAAAACAGTGTTCAAAAGCCTGTAATTTTAGCTCATTTCAGGCAGGGATGGAGTAAGCAAGATCTGAAGCAGGATAACTTATGTTGCTAATTATGCGGTTTCATATGAGGTGAGAGCAAGTTGTGTGGGGGCAATTTTTACAGGAAATGCAGTGCATCTTCTCAAGGATGATCTAAGCAGTTTGGTCTTCATATCTACTATCACTAGATTGTTTAGCAAGAAAGGCTTCCATTAATGGAATCTGTCACAGATGTATTATTGGACTAGGAAAATAGTATTCAGAATATTGATAAGTTAATTCAGTCTCTTCTCTAAGAATTAGTCCAGACTCTTAATTAATGTGTTGATTAAGGTGGAAAATGGGGAAAACTGGGTAATGTCAACTCAGCTATGAAACTGAAAGAGACCAGTTACTCTCCTTCAGTTCAAACAGATTGGATTGTTGTATTGAAAAAAAATGGGAGTGCTATCTGTATTACCTTAAGTTACATATTTTTGAATACAATTTCCTTGGTAGGCATTCTTTTATAGAGTTGACAAATTCCAGATGTTTTTGAGCATAACAGCTGGTAAAGAAAAAACATTCTCATCATTAGATATATTGATCCTAGCAAGTTGCTAATATTCTTGGCTAATCAGATAGAATTGGACTTGGTTAGCTCCAAAGAGGGAGATCATTCTGCTACATCTATCTTATTTTCCAATTTCCCTACATTTGTCCCCTTGTAAAAGATATTTCTGGGGGTTTTTTTCTGTCTCATTTCTTAGATAAGAACTTGAGAACATTCTTATCTAAGAAATGAAATTCTATTTGTGTTTTTTGAAGTTATGAAGTGGTGAAAGTCCTGTGGTTGTTTTCTGTTACATATCTCTCCATCATTCTGGCTATAGTGTCCCTGGTGGAGCTGTGGAAAGCTTTAAAGTGATAGTTGAATCTGAAGGATATTTTAATGAATCCCCTTTAAAACCAAATCTTCAAATTTAATCTTAGATTTGACTCAAATTATTGGATTTAAATCAGTTGCTTTCATTTTGGGGGATTTGAAGATAATTTGGACTTTCTGGTGCTTTTTGGCTTTGTAGAACTTGAAGCATTGTTTCAACTTTCTAATCCATATGAACAAAATTGAAGGAGGTTGATTGATTCTGATATTGACATGAGTAGCCACTTAATGAATCATGTCAGTAAATCTGCCAATCTAGAAAAATAAGTAATCAGAAGGTACTGGATCCTTCAATCGGTAATAAGAGCTTAGTCCTCAGTTTTCAATTTTTTTATTTTCAAGTTAGAAGACACTTTATACGTTAATGAAGGAGAATTAATCTAATTAATCTTGAGATGCTTTCCTGAGCAATTTGGAGGTTGCATTTTCCTTTTTGTTATCCCTGCTATACCTGTTTTAAAAGAGGTACAAGAGAAATATATATGTGTTACAGTGAAACCCCTGAAACCATCTGTCTGAAACTTTGCAAGACTTAGGGTTTGTAAAGGACATTATATATCTCCAAATTTAATCCTATGAATTTACACATAATTATTTTTTTCAGGTTAATCCTTGAATATTGTTGCCTTTAAATCTCATACTCTAATGTTTGAATAGAATTTTAAATATCTGTATTAAACTATTTTATAATTACAACATTTCCAAAATTCCCACATTTCTAACCATAATAACTGATTTGTTCATCTGAGTGCTTAAATACCATATGTCCCAAGAAATGAGTAATTAATACCTATTCAGAAATCACTTTTGAGGGATATCTTTTTGCCATCCAATGTCATTGGATTATATCCAATATATTTTTTGTGATCCTACCATGCACTCTTGCTCATAAGTGCATGTTAGAGATACTCACCAAAATGCATTCATTCAAAGTCAAAATTGTAGAAGAATTAGTAGTATATGAATAATTCTAAAGCTTAGACCATCTGTAGGCTCTTCATTGTGTAACAGCTATCATCTACGTTTTTTGAAAGATAATTTTTGCCATTTGTTCTCCATAATTGGCTATGGAACTCTCATTTTCCCCCATCTACCCATCATCAAAAAGAAAAGAGGACAAATTGCTGATATAGAATACAAAATATAAGTAAAGAAGAAGAGAACTACATTGGGCTCTGTGCTAGAGATTTTATGTAGAATAGAAAACTACTTGAAAGTTCAGTTGTTCCATTCTTCTATTCTCAAACTGTAACTTGGTAAATAAATTGCAGTATTAAGAATGTGCCATATAATCCCCAACAATCTATTCTGCATAAGCAAGCAAATGTGAATAACTCTCCAAGTTAAATTCTAGAACTAGGAGAATTGCAGCTCAGGCATTTTTCTCATTATCTAGCTACTATCTTCTCCCTAGGTTTCTATTAATTTCTTGTACATAAATAAGCTTTAAATCGATAGGACAATGCAAACAAAGGACAGGAAATAATAGAAACAACAACAAAAGAAGCATTCCAATTAGATTTAATAGTCAAGAAGTTGAGCTACTAATAGTAATCAAGGGTAATGATAGGCACAGCGATTCATGTCCTTATTGAGATCTGGGCATTTAACAAATGTCTTGCGTGTAAACAGGAGGAATTTTAAACAATGTTTACTTGTGACAGGTCGAGGTAAATCTTAACTGAGGGCCTTCTGGAATATTTAATTTCTACAATGGTGAGGAAAAGATCCACTATTGCTGAAGATGCATTGGAGTAACAATGGAAAAATGGGGAGGAAAATTCAAAGGTAGGGAAAAAAAAGAAAGAGAAAATGGAGTCAAATAGTTCATTCCTGTAGGAGAAGAGATGGCAGAGTTGGGGGGTGGAGTGAAAATAGAGATTAGTCTAGAGTTGCTATGTAGCCACAACTATACTAAGTCCAACCCCTCCTGATTGCTATTAAACCTCAACTGACACCAAAACAAGGTGCTGATGGTTAGTTGAGAAAATTTAATGTCAGGTGCAAAAGACCAGGTCTATTCTTAAATGTTCCAATTAAATGATTTCTTGCTAAAGCCTATATACAACAATCTTCTCAACTAACAGTCAGCCTCTTCTTGGCTCCAAATAAGGTTCAATGGCAATCAGGAAGGGTTGGATATGGTATGTTTGTGGCTATGTAGGTGGCGCAAGTGGTTAAGATGCTCAGCTTGCCGGCTGGAATGTCGGCAGCCCAAGGTCAAGACCCGGCATTGCAGTGCAGCAGGGTGAAATCCTGTTGTTTCACCTCAGCTTCCATCTTCGAACTAGTAGTTCGAAAGATGCAAATGCAAGTAGATAAATAGGTACCCCTATTCCAGAGGGAAAGATAACAAAGTCCCTGTGCCTCGGGCATTTAGTCATGCCAGCCATGTGACCATGGAAGCATCCTCAGACAAATGCTGGCTCTTTGGCTTAGAAACAGAGATGAGCATTGCACCCTAGAATTGGTCACAACTGGCAGGGTAAATTTTACCTTAATTACTCTAGACAAATCCCTCTTTTCACTCCTCCTCCTGGCTTTGCCATCTCTTCTCCTACAATTCCTAAAACCCAGGATGCCCATGTGTAAAACAAAAATGAGATAAGTCTTTCCTTCTCAATATATATCAAAATGTAACAGTGATTATAAGAATATAACATTTTCATAATATCTGAAAGACTTGTGCTAGCTAGTTAATAAGAGAACCTGAGATTAAGGACTGTTTCTTAGGAATATTTTCCTAAAGGAGGTGGAAAATTTGTTGGAGTGACATCAGAAGTTTTCTCTGCACAATTGGCAGAGAAGTGAAATAGATAATATCTGGCAAGATGGACTTAGAGAGCATTGACTCCAACAATTGATAAACAACAATGTGGATTAGTAAACTTAAGTTGAATTAAGCAATGTTTACGCTGCTGAAGACTTATTAATTGGAGAATGAACAGGAACAGGATACAACTGAGCAAGACTGCTGAAGACTAAAAGAAGGATGTATCATAGGAATGCCAACCAAACACATTTAGGCTTGGTGAAAGTCAAAGGTGGCAAACGATCAAAAGTTTTACAAATCAGAGAAAAGACACTGCCATCCTAAGAGAGAAGAAGTTGCTACCGGTACCTTAAGTACTTTCTTAACTCTAAATAAGAAAGTAGGCAAGGTGTAGAAATAGAACAAAACATGTGTATATTTAGCCAACCTCATAGAATCCATATATGCCCAGCTAGAGAAGACTTGTACCATATAATGTTAAGTTGAAAGAAAAAGCACTCGGCATTACACTTCTCTTTAGAAATGGGGGGAAAGGCACCGGAGAACCCCAGCTTGACATCTCTACCATAAATAACCTTTGGAAAATTTAAAACTAACTACTGAACAAATGCTTGCTTATTTTTGTGCTTGAATGAATAAAAGGAGAAAAAAGTGACTACTTGCCCTGAGATGTTTATCAAATCCAGAGACTCGCAGAAAGTTCTGTTCACACATCCTATTCTCTTTCACCTAAATCAGCAGACTCTTGCACAAGATGCTTGAATACGGCTCAGAGCCACAAGGTTCAAAGGCCCTAGGCCACTGTTTCACAACCTTGCCAACTTTGAGATGTGTGGATTTCCACTTTAAGATGTCCTGAGGAATTCTGGGAGTTGAAGTCCACCCATCTTAAAGCTGTCAAGATTGAGAAACACTGCTAGAGACAGCCTAAACCTGATGTCAGTATCAAACAGCTTTTTCTCACATTCTGTTAGCTCTGCAGTGCTGAAATAGCTTGAAGCAAAAGGGTGCCTGGCTTTTGCAATTGGCAGAGTTGAGTAAAAAATTATTTTCACCAGATACATCTTGTATGGCAATCCTCTTCTGTATAACTGTTGAAGGTACAAGTGTGTTCTCCTAGCCATCCTAATTAATGAGGGCAACATGCAATTACCTGTATTTTAGTTGTTTTTTATGGATCTGGGATAGAACAAAAATGAAAGGCTGATCATGTATTTAAATCAAGGGTGTCCAATCTTGGCAACTTTTAAGATGTGTAGACTTCAAATCCCAGAATTCCCCAGCACATCTTAAAGTGGAAATCCACACATCTCAAAGTTGGCAAGGTTGGAGACTCCTTATTTAAACACTACTATAAACCATCTGAACATTTCAGTCAGTTGGTGCTATTTGATTGCCCATGCTCTAATTCTCTTGATTAAAGAATTATCATACTCATTCTACACTTGGTCAATTTTCAAGATACGAATGCAAAATAGAAACATTCTGATTCTGCATTTATTATTTACTGTCCTAAGTGTCTGTCTCTAACTCTGCTTCTTTATATATATCTCACTTGCTTATGAATATTTGCTAAGTTATAACATTTAATGATTTTGCATAAATTCTACACAATTAAAAAGCATGAAACTATAGCAGTATTATTAGGAATAATTTTAATATTGAACTTTTAGCCTTACTGGCTCTGTTAGCAAGTTCTTCTTCACTTAACCCTTTTCTCAAGATACCTGATTTACTGCAAGCATATTTATTTCCAAGTAGCCAAAATTATGAGCTGGCATATCAATCTGGGTGGGACAATGGTAGGCAAAAAAAGTGAGATTGAATAGTTGTATAGTCCTTTAGCAGAAACCCAAAGGAGCAAGAATTACTCCTTGACTGATTACTTGTAGTTGGACTAGCTTGCACTGATTAAGGATTATTTCTTTAACAGTAGGAGAAGGCCAAAATTATAAGTAAAAACAAACACTCTGATTGAAATATGAAATATATGAATATCAATATTCATTGAACTTGTCTTTGGGCAAAAATATATGCGTTTGCTCACTGCCAATTTCTTTAATTAATCCAGTAACAAGGTGATTAGATTTTATAGAGTTTTTTTGGGGGGAAATTCATTTTGACTGAAAAGAGAGACTTCAGAATCTACATTATTCACAGTTGATTAGACTAAGAAAAGCATTTCTCAGACATTTCTCAGTGAGACATATTGTGATCTCTATTTTACTGCCAGACTCCAAATGGCAATTAACAGTCTTAAGCTGCATATAAAACCAATATGAACCACATTTACAAGAGCATTGTGTGTGAATCAAATTATGCGATCTTGAGTTTGAAGAACTTAGAAATAATTGCCAATAAGTATTCATGTATTGGACCAATTTTTGAAACAAGTTTTTGTAATTACTACCAGTGTCAGGAGTACGTGTAGCTGATTTTATGAGATCTGATGCATTTAGAGAGGCTTCCGGAATAGTTGCTGGTTTACTTTGGCAGGAGAACATTGTTAATGTCATAGCTTCGTATTCCACTCTTTGCATGTAAGACCACAATGCAAATGTACAGTATTTCAGCATTGTAAATGGTATATAAAATGAGAATTGGAAAAAAAATTTAAAGCATATATGATTCAATGAAAGCCAATGAATGCACTGGAACAGGTTTTTGAGAATGCTTTTTCTGTTTTGTTTCCATTGTATATTTAAAGCAATTGCTGGGATTCTTTGCTTTTCAAATCTTGCTTTTGATGGTGTTAAACAATACAAAGTCATTTTAATGTACATGCTTGTCTTAGAGGGGGTGGGCTTCATCTTTTTCCTGCTAAGGAGCTCCAGTAAGAATTGACATATTCAGATATCTTTTACCCTACAAATTTTGAATTCAATCTTTTTTGTATTCATTCTTTTTTCTTCTTATATTTCTCCCCATCAAACTGTAGCCCTCTAGAGGCAAACATTTGAAAACAAACAAGGGATTATAATTACAAGGATAGGATATGAAAGTGTCTTGTGTTATCTTAAACACTGATATGTTTATTAGGACATAAGCGTGCCCCTCCTCCCTCCCTCTCAGTTACAGCTATATGCATGTTCAATAGAACATAAATAATATATAGAATATTTTATAGAAGATAGAAAAGTATTCTATATAATGTTATTTTTAATGTTTTAATTAAAACATTAATTAGCTAGTATGGATACCTTTCTTGAAACTCTAACAAGGATAGAACAATACTTTTTGGACTTCTATTTCTTAAAACTAAAGTAATACAAAAAGCTAATTTAGAGGGGTTTTCAAAGCTGGATTGTGATATGCCAGACAAAAAAAATTGGAAATAAATGACCTAAAAAAACAAAAGTTAAGTCCCTCAGAGGAGAATTTTCCTGCAGTTTTTCTACTAGTTCTAATGCAAAGAGAATTTGGTTTTGAATTTCATGTCAATGGGGAGAGAATGTTGATAAAACTATTATGGCTGGCCTTGTGTAGTTATGCTGAGTTAACTATGAGATGTGGAGGGCCTGTTTTTCACTGTGAAATAAGCTGTCCTGCAGTCTGAAATCTCCCTGGCTTCCCATATTTCCATTGAACTCCAAGGAAGGAAATACTGAGAAAATTTCCTCACTTTTTCATATTAGGAAGTGCGGGTAGCCAGAGAGATTGGAAAACAAGAATATCAAGAGTAGCATCCTCCCTCAATCAAAAACTCAATTAAAATCACTAAGGGAAATTTGAAAGATCTGCTCAAGGTATCTGAGCAGATGGTAGAAAAAATGGAGGAACATATGGCAGAAGACAGAATACTTTGAAGAAACTTCCAAGCTAATGTTGGGACAGTGATTTAAACTTCTTGAAAACTTCACTGAACATCTCAACACCACGCCCTGCCTATATTTTAGAAATATTAAACATGTACATGATATTCAGTGCGTAAACATGTGGATGGATGTCTGCAGGGAAGTCAAGAGAGTCAAGATCACTACCATGGGATCATAAACAGAGCCACAACCATGGTTTAGAAGCTTTGATAGGTGCTGTAATTTACCGACCACTTTACAGCACCTCAGTATAAGAGAAAGATGAGGGCAGTTTCCCCCCATCTTGTTTTTCAAATACACACAGGATTATTCCTGTAGCATGCCTATGTCTCTACAATCACAGTAGGCATTGTTCACCAATGCAGCAGTTCAGTGGAAAGAGGAAAACAGAGTTAGCCAGAGACTTTTAGGTTTGACTGTTTGTTTATTTCTTGGATTTATGCGCCACTGAAATCAGAAGACTCTCGGCGGCTTACAATAACAATTTTAACTGAGTTTACTTAGTAAACTAAGAAGAAGAGTAGGGAAGTTGGAAGAGTAGGGAGGGCGCTACTCTCGATATTGTTTTCCAATCTCTCTGGCTACCCCCACTTCCTAATATGAAAAAGTAAGGAAATTCTCTCAGTATTTCCTTCCTTGGAGTTCAGTGAAAATATGGGAAGCCAGGGGAGATTTCAGTCCGCAGGACAGTTTATGTTGTGCATGGAGAAATAACAGTGCACCATGTGGGCAAAAGAGCTTAGTCAACCGAAATATGGCTATCTAAACTGGCTACTGTCAAGCCTGATCTATGAACAGAATTTTCATATCGGTGAAAAATATTTACAGTATAATCCTGTAACCATTTCCTTGGGGATAAACCCCACTGTGTTCGGTCTGCTTTTGAATTTGTGTTTTAGCATTGCAAGCAGAGCCTCTTTATAACAATTGCATTCTGCCACAATAAAGCTTTAATTCTGCAATTACATTAATGGGTGTAAAGGAGCAAAGATTAAAGACATAATTTCACCTCTGTTAAGTAAGGAGTGTAGAAAATATTCCCTTTTGCTTCTCTGGTCTGCTTCTTTCTTTTCTTTGCGAAACCCAAATGTTGCTTCTCTGTTAAGAAGGCGCTATCTCATTCTCTTTTAGTAACTGTTAATATTGTATCTTGCAGATACATTCTCTGCAGTAGCATTTATTATTTTTTTATTATAGTTTGAAAATGTCATTCTCTATGATCATATTCCAAAATGTCTGCAAACAGACATTGTATTTCTAGGGAAGCAGCTAAACAAAGACTAAGCTGGAGTGCGTGTGTGTACCTGCGCACACACAAGTGTGTGTGTGTGTTATTTCCTTGATGTAATATAAATTAAGAGTTTGCTTGTTTCCCTTTTACAGAGAAAGACCCCTTGGTATACAAAACAAAATTAAAAATGCCTGAAATAAAAGAATGGAATTATAGTTGCAAAAATAAATCTCTGAAGAACAAAAAGCCAGGCGAAAAAGACAAATGTTCCAATCTTACCTTCATCATAATCTTATTAGCATTTCTCAGGGAGAGAAGTTCAAGTATCCATCTGTACGTGTATGAATCTGTCTCATAAATATGTCAAGCGCAAAGTATAGTTATTTTAATAATCTGTGTTGGTGAGCCATCGTGGATTTAATTAAGAGACAGCTAGTCTATGAAATATGGCATGGAAGCCCCCAACTAAATGGAGAAATGGTTTACTGCGGCGCCAAATTGGGGGACACAGACTTAATGATGATTTGGTCTCAGAAATCCTACTTAAACTTAATTAATACTGACTGCAGCAGACTTGCTCAGAGAGAAGCAAAACAAAGAGGCACACAGCAAAATTAATTATTTAAGCTAGAGTGTGATTTTTATAAAACTACCTGCATTAGTTCAAACCGCATAGTGTTATTTACCAAGAAAGATTTACCAAGAAAGGTAAATAAGGCCCCTGCCTTATTTCCACCGTTGAATTAAAATTCATTATACGCTCTTTACAATGCAGACTTTTCTGTTTTGTTTTCTATTTATTTGGGGGCTATTTATACTGCTCCCCCCATTCATTCTGGGATCAAGATCACAAAATCCACTTTTTCCTGGGCTACACCTCTAAATGAATGCAAATGTTATTCCTTAGCATGAATGTAAAAGAGTAGCAATGGTGATAAATCAATAAATGTATACTGAAAGATAGGCCTGAGAAAGATACCAAAAATAAAAATCAATATTTTACATTGAAATGACCCAAAATACCACACTTCCCCCCAAAAACATCAGTCTGTAGATTCAAATTCCATTTTAATGCGTACTTTTCTTAAAATGCACTCTGCAAGAAGCAAAGCAATAGCCACAGAAGGCTATTGAAATATACTATCTGAAAGAGCATAAAACATTTAAAAATGGGATTGTAGCCAAGTGCAACTATCCATCCACAGAATAATGATCAACAGCAAAACGGGTTTTCCTTTTCCTCGGTGGCCCTTGTTCTCCACCATTTGTCCAAAATCTGCTTCAAATAGCTGGCTGCTTCCCTAGTTTCAGAAGGCTGTAAACATGAGCACCAAAATCCAATGCTCTCAATGGATGCAAATCCTGGGTTGCTCCTTTCTTTCCAGTCCAATACCTTCAAAAGACAGAAGCGCAGGATGTTACCCAAGGATTTATGCTTCACCTAACCTGAGTTGTGCAGACTTCAGACACTCAAATTATTTATGTATATCCTCCCTTCATTATTTTCATAAATAATTCAAGGTGGCAAACATACCTAATACTGCTTTCTCCTCCTATTTTCCTCACAACAGCAACCCTATGAAGTGAATTGGGCTGAGAGAGAGTGACTGGTTTAAAGTCACCCAGTTAACTTTCATGGCTAAGGCGGGACTAGAACTCACCATCTCCTGGCTTCTAGCCTGGTGCTTTAATTACTAGACCAAACTGGCTCTTGTATAACAGTTGAGTTGTCTAATCATAATTATAGTCTAATAGGAATAGTCTAATCATGTTTTTCCATTACTGCTACATGCCTTTTTAAACACACAAAGCTCTGGGTTATTGATTCCACTGCTGAACTATTTTTAAATAGTATAAATATAACTATTTTAAATATTATAAAGTTTCTTTCTGTCTTTTGACTGAAATCTATTTTGCCTGTCCAGCATTCTGGGGTGGTCAGGAACAGGTCTTGATCTGTTTCTATGTGACATCCTGTCAGGTATTTAAAATGTGTTTTTATATCATTCCTTTTATTCTCCAAGCTAGTCTTCCCCTTAATCATTCTTAAGATTTTCTATCTTTCTGGTTTTCCTCATTGCCTTTTTCTAAATCAGAGCCAGGTTTTGCCAGAGCCTTCTTACTGAACATATTCAACATCTGGTCTAACCAACAGAGAAATTGATTGATATGGCCACTCCTCTCAGACAGCTGACTCTGGGTCACATACAAGGATTAAGAGCATCGCAACAAAGTTTAAAAAACAGGCATCTGGACTGGATTTTTCTCAAGTCGAAGACGTTTCGCCTTTAAT
>JANHZU010001772.1:143360-169553 GCA_032468055.1 Acrochordus granulatus
TCCAGTCCAGATGCCTGTTTTTTAAACTTTGTTGCGATGCAATTACCCTGGACGAGTGAGAGTCTTCACAGACAAGGATTAAGAGCACAAAAATCACAACCTACAAGCCCTGGTTCCTAAAGGTAAAACAGTGGTCCCACTCATAAAATAACCCCATGTCAACAGCAGCAGAAGCAAGTTAAAATATTGCTTCCAATGATCCAACCTAAAACCTCATGTACTTTTCAGCAGCCATGTCATACTGTTGACTCATACTGTGAATATGAATTAAGATTCTTTTTGTATGTACTGTTAGTAAGCCAGATATCTTCCAAAATATACCTCTAACTTTGCTTTTCCTTTCCTTAAGAGAAGAATTTGATTTGCCTCTAGAAAGTTTCATTATTAGTTTTAGCCCGCTTTTCCAATATATCAAGATGATTTAAGATTTTCTTTTTTTCTAGAAGATTAGGTATTCTTCTCAGTTTTGTGTCATCCACAATTTTAATATGCAGTAACTCTTTTTGTCCAAATCATTACTGAAAGCATTGGACAGTATCAGGTCCAGAACGGTATCCATTCAGTACTTCACTCCATTTTGTTGAGGTTTTGTAGCTAAGTAGTCTTTGACCAACATTTTCAAGATAGGTATAAATCTACCCAGTCATCCAGATCATAGTTAACAAGACTGCTATACAGTATGTTAGGAGTCTTTTGTCAAATACTTTGTGGAAGTCCAGGTGCATTATGTCAGTAACATTGTCACCACTTTCTAAGGAAATGACACAATCAAAATATGAAATAACTTTAGCTATGCAAGATTTGTCCTTGAGAAAAATTCTGTGATTTCTGATAGTTCTGCCTTTTCTTTATTATCTCTTACTTTTTTGCAATCTTCACTGAGTAGTTAATGCCTTTTTCCTTTCTTTTATTCTGAAGATATCAGAAAAAGCCCTTTGTGTTCTACTTACCATCCTTTGCTAATCTTACCTTATTCTGACTCTGAACTTCCTTGACAACTCTATAAATCCATGCTATATATATATATATTTTTTTTTTTTCACTACTGACCTGTCCTTTGTTCTGCCTTTTCTATGGATCCTTTTTGATTTTCAGATTTTTGCTTTTTGGGAAGGCACATTTGCTTCTTATGCTATTTTCCTTATTTCTTCTTTGTTAAAGCACTTTTCAGCTATACTTTCAGTATCTCCTTTTAGGAACTCTATCTGTCTTGCATCCCTTTTCCAATTAACTTTCTTCCAGCATAAATTTCTACTTGCCAATTCTCTCAGTCCATTAAAATCTGTTTTCCTGAAGTCCAGGTTTTGCCTGTACTCCACTTTACGAATGTGCAGCTATTCAGATCTGAAGGAGAAGAGGTGGTTTGGGAGGTGTGTGGACACACACATTGCAGTCCTCATCATCTGCTGAAAGAAGCTTCATCATCTCCTGGGCTTACTTCCCAGGAACATTTACATTTAAACAAAGGAAATCTCAAGGAGGCCTTTTTTCTTGAATCAAAACTTAAATTGAATTCAGTATTCAAATTGAATTTATTTGAAATTGCTAATTCAAATCAGATGTTGGAGGATTTGCACAACCCAATTTCTGCAACTGCCTCTGCTTCCTCACAGAATCACCCATTATGAGAAATCAACATCTCTTAGGACACAGCCTTAGCAATGAGTTACTGTTCACTAGATTACATTTTTGTCTCACAAAGTTAAACACAGTCCTCCCAGAACACACAGCTTTGCTGGTCACTTAGTCTTTTTCTTGTCTTTGTCTTGTGAAAATCTATTGAGTGTAAATGGGTTTCCATATGCTTAGATTCTCATCCTTTACTATTATTATAACACCATTACACAAGTCTAATGGGCTTAAGACCAGCAAGATTTTCTCCCCCTCTCATTACTGGTTACTCTTACTACAAGTGACAGATTCAATCGGCCTCGTTCAGGATGAGGACTATCACTGTGCAACGATTTCTCTTCCTGGCAGCCCAAAATCTCTGGCTTGCAGTGGGGATATGTCACCCAGACACATTCAAGGGAAATGGATTAGTCATTCAGTTAGTAGATAGACTGATATTTGGTAAAAGAACACTGAATGTGTTTCAACAACTTGAAGTCCTCAAGATGAAGGATTTCTCTTTGATTCTACAGGTAAAAGAATAAGCACAATAGGCAGAATCATCCATGGACTAGCATCTTCCTGGAAGTAAATACACCATGTAGATAATAAAAAAAAACACCAAATCAAAAGAAGACTAAAACAGTGTGCACATTTTCACAATTTTGGCAATGAGATCAGTTTTAAAAAAGGCAGGAAAGGGTGCCTCCATCTTAATTTTAGGACAGGCAGGAGACCTTGGGCTATCAATAAATTTTAAGATAGGCGAGAGACTGTTGCTCCCCCTTCATTCTTAATCTCTCTAAGCCCAAAGTTGTTGTAAAACAGAGATATTTTCTTCAATCTGGGAACTTCCTTCTCTTGCTAGTTACCTCATATTGCTTGCTCTTCCTCACCTCCTTCATGGTTAGCAGGAGTTGACATGCTTCTATAACGGATCTTTCTCCCTCTGAAGAGCCAGTTTGATGGAGTATTTAAAGCACCAGGCTAGAAATTAGGGGTCTATGAGTTCTAGTCCTGCCTTGGGCACAAAGCCAGTTAGATGAATTTGGGTCAGTTTACTCTCTCTCAACCCTAGGAAGGAGACAATGGCAAACTGCTTCTGAAAATATTGTTATTGCCTACATTAACTTGTCCAGACTGTCAAGAACTAAGACTGGTTTTAAGGCGTTAAACAAAACAAAGCTAAAAAAGAGTTCTAGACAGCTTGATGAGATACATGTGTTGTATATATTTGTTATATAGCCTACAAAACTCTAAAACTTACATATTTTATCCAAAAAAGATGACATTAAAATCAAGGCAGTTAGGATGACAGTAAGGTTGAGCTTCTGAATAATATCCTAATATCTCAGAAGAATTATGAATTTTTGGGATCAAATTTTCCTATTTATCCTATTACTTGTTACATGTTTCCTTCGGATTACACATTAGACAGTGTTCTTACATATGTGTTACTTATTGCTTTTCATACCTCAGTCTCATGCAGTATTAAAAAGCTATTATTTTTTTTCAATAGTTGCCTAGTTTGGTGGTTGCTTGGCAAAGAAATTAAACCAGTCATTCTTAGTTTCAGTGAAGTTTTTATAATGCAAGCTCAATTCAGGAAACAACAATAAAATGACAGAGCAATTTTAGTATGCACAGTATTGGTTTGCATGAACTTTAGCTCATTGGTCAAAATATACACATTATGTATTCCAAATATATTGAGAATAACTTAATTTGGATTGACAGGACCATAATGAAGTATATAATTGACACATAAAGCACTTGGAAAATATAAATTCATTACTTTTTTATCACTAAGGAAATCATCAAGGAAGATCAGGTGGAAAGAGGAAGATGGTACTATCATTTCAAAATATATTTGTTTTATCCTTTAATAAACAGAGTTCAAAATATTCATACATCTTTTCTAATATAAGTATGTTTAAAGGCAGCTAAATGTTTTGTGCCTGCCTGTTCATAGCAAATCCATTTTTAGCCGTTATGTTTACATAAATTTTCTGTACATTTATTGTATCATGCCTGTCAGTCTGCATTTGTTTGGACCAAAATCTTTTTTTCCTGATGTGATTCAATTGGAAAAGGGTCAAAACAGGCAAATTAGTTGCAGGAAGCATTAGTGGCTAACAAGAATAGATATAACATTGTTCATATGCACAAAAGAAAAAGACAGTGGCAACTTCTCATAAACTGGACATGATCCAAGTCTCCATAAAATATATGGGACCATGCTGGAGCAAGAAGAGAATTAAGCATACTATCTACTCAAATGTAGAGTAAGTTGGTTTATAAAATGGAAAGAAAGCATAGGAAATCTAGAAAAATGTCTGGGTTCCACAACTATATCTATGATCTCTACTTTAAGGTCAGCCTATGTGGAGATAAGTAGGTGTTGCTCTAGCTGAGGACATCAGGTTAGAGAAAGAATTACCGTGTGCAACATTAAGAAGAAGGAAGGAAAAACTTGATATGGTTGGCTGAACATAAACCATCACAAGTATTGTCATGGTCCCTAGTCTGGATTCAAGAATATTCTTTTCTTAAGTAGCCAAAAAGAACAAGGTACATGAAGAAACAATTGATCTGAATCAGGACTTACTGGGAAAATTCTATGAAGAATAGAAAATGAGTCTCAATTGTACCAAAATAAATTAATAAATTCATTTCTTTTAGCAATGGAGACCAGAATATGGAGACCTCATAGACAGTAATTTTTTTATTTTCAAGAGCCAGGGGGAAGATAGCAACTCCCTCTCTTTTGGGATCAGCTTGTATGACTGCCATTGTTCTTTTGCACATGGTTTAAACTCAATGAGTTGATGTCCCTTATATTCTTCACAGTGTCCAATGATTAAATATGTTATCCCAAATCCTTGGTAGGTTCCTCTGAATTGGACTTTGCTAGCATGCACATTTGTCTGCTAACATTTTTAGGCATAATCTCAGCTGCTGCTAGAGATTCCTGCCATAGTATAGGTAGCTATAGGTTCTAACCTTCCCTTAGGCACAAAAACCAGCTGGGTTATTTTCTCTTGGATCTTGACTGGAAAGTAAAAAAAAGATCTATCTATCAATTCACATTGGACCAGAGATAGATTATAATCAATCACTTTCACTGAAGAAGCCTTATCATGAAGTGAATTGATTGGAATATACTGTAATAGTTCATGATAATAATGCCATAAAAGAAAACAAAGGCAGTACCAATAGTAATAGGGGCCTTGGGAGCAGTCTCAAAACAACTGAACACCATCACCATTGACAAAATCACCATCAATCACTTCCAAAAGGAACAGTTTACATCTTGCAACAATACCTTTAACATCATCAAAGAACAACCTCTCCCTATCCCAGGACTCAATAGGTGAACAAAAATGCCAAATCCAAATTAAACATCTGGCTGATTATGCAATGACCCATAATGATAATAATGTTGTAAACACAAAATAATGATTTTGCAATACAGATATAAAAATGGCTCCATTATAAACAACAGATTAAATCTTGACTAATGGATTTTATATTAGTCAATCCTTCTATTATATCAATAAAGAGCCAGTTCAACAACAGAGGCATATATACATGTCTTCATTTCAGGATTTAAATATCGAGAGGAGCAATATCTTTCTAACAAAAAAAAAACCCTATCTATAAGTCTGTATTTGATAAATCCTAAGTTCTTCAAAAATTGATAGACTCCAATTTTTCATTTTTATAATTTAACATAATGTTAATGCTAAACGTCCACTAAACATGAAAAATAATCTTTTGATGGATTAATCTCATATTAGCATAAGAAATATACTTAATATTCTTTGATCCACAGCCATCTCTTTGTTAATATGGGACAGTCCAACTCTTTATTCAAAAGTGTTTTTCAGTTATCAATATCCATTGAAATGTTTTCCAACCTTCAGTAAAAATAAACAATAAGGTTTAGAATGTTCTAATATATTTCCAATAGTACTCGCAATGTAAGGCTTTCAGTGTTAGTTAGTATAACAGATCCAAATAGTTGTCAAAAGATGCTTTAATTATATGTGCAATTGTATTCAGCAATTTTAAGCAACCCACATTCTTCTTGTGTTTATGCATCCTTTAACAGTCAGACAAAAAAGGGCACATATTTGAATAACATTGATATATCTTCACTTATAGCAGCTAAAATGGATATATGGTACATTTTGCTCTAGTGGGCAAAACCTGTGGCCAAAAGCCAATTGGCTTACTCAGCTCACTATCCAATCTCTGCTCTCCATCCTTACTTTTTTGTAGCCTCTATAGCAGGGGAATCTTGGCAACTAGGAATTCCTCCATGCTGGCTGGGGAATTCTGGGAACTGAAGTCCAAAAGTTGCCAGAGTTTGAAGTTGGACACCCCATCTCTAGACAAAAGACATGGGCTAGATAGCCATTCTTGGAGATGATATCTTCAAACAGGTGAGAAGTCCTCTATATAGGTGGATGAATTGTTCCTTTGATGATTTTAGTTTAGCATATACTCATTCCATTAGTTCAGCCATTGTAAACACAAAAAATAAATTGTGCATGCACACATTGATTTAATGAAGGGCATTCTTTTCATAGAAGGAATCTTTCCATCTGGTTTATCTTTTCTTTGAACTAAACCAAATACAAACCTTCTCAGCCTAGTATCATTTAGTCTGCAGTAGAGTCAAAGAACCTCAGCTGTGAACCTGTGAAACATTCCCCAGAAACATTTTTTTCAACACTTTCATCTATTAAGACTTCAACAGTATGTCTTTGTCAGATGTGTGGTCACACCTTAACTTTTATTCTCACTTTAAAAAATGAAAGCAATTAATTAACTTCCCTAAATACGAACATTAACATTTAAATTAGTGAAAAAGTGTAAAGCACTTGACTAATTTAATTATCAAATGTCCAAACTGTTTCTTGAAGATGGAGGTAGAAAGGTAGTCAGAGGAAGTCTATCTGGAATCAAAACAAGACATTACCAGTTTTAATCGGTTTCCAAAATAGAGGTGGGAGTGAGAATTGTTCATGTGTAATTCTCTATTATTACATCGCTGTAAAATGAGATAAGTAATCCTTTTTTTAGGAATGGAATATACAGAGAACCAAATTTCTACCATTCCTATCCCGGAATACTCATTGTCAGAACAATGAATCATTGAAAGGATCCTGGATACTATCTAATTCAATCTCCTACTCAAACAGATATGTGTAAAACAACTGCAGCTATAGTATCCCTAATAGCCTTTGCTTTGATCATCCAGGCTTTCCTTAAACAGGTACATCACTTTTCCCAAAACAGATTGTTTTGCTTTCAGGTCACAAGCCAATTTCTCCTAATTTTAGCACAAATCTATTTCATTGCTATCCATTGCTTCTAATCTTTTCCACTGAAAGAATGGAGAGCAAATATGATCTGTCTTCTGTGAAAAGAAAGGACATCTGCATCCTTTTCACATAAAACTTTTCTTGTTTTTAATGCAACTGCCTAAAGAAATTAGTGGAGGAAGGAGATTTGCTATTCTTTCTCCAGGGGAGCAGGATGGCGGGAGGGAGAGAGGAAGTTAGCATTCTCAGCTTTATTCTCCTCTGTAATATAATCATTGAGCTCAGGTCACTTTGGAGTCAAGGCTGAGGCCTGTGGTGACTTCATAGTCACATTTATACCACTTTCTTACCAACAGTTCAAAAAAGATTGGCTACTACCTTTTTTGAGATGCTCCCTCATCCCCACCCCAGGACTTGCTCAACCATTTTAGAGGCTTGGATTCTCTTGTACTATTCCACTTAACGACTGATCAGGCCCAAGTTCGCTTAACTTCTGAGCACAAGCAAACCAGCCAGGAGCTGCCTGCTTCTGACTTCAATTAGTCTAGTTAAGGGGTGTCCAGCCTTGGCAATTTTAAGATGTGTTGACTTTAACTTCCGGAATTCCTCAGCCAGTATAGAGGAATTCCACCCACCTTAAAGTTGCCAATGTTGGACATGCTGTGGTCTGATGTGAAAAACAAAGCAGGAACTTCACCTTATTGATTTTCATCTTGTTGGTTATTATCCAAATGGCATCCAATTCCCATAAATGAAGACATATTTGACATTCTGAATGTTTTTAACAAACTAGTCAATATTATTATGAATTCCCATTTTATTTTCATATGTGTTCATTTCCACACTTTATGTATTTTTGAAAACTGAATAAGCAATCTTTTTTTGGAACTGTCTCCAAACCAGGTAGATAACTCTGTTTTACTTGAAACCTCTCTCCCGACTGATGCAGGACCATTCATGAGCAATCTTCATCCATGATACCTCAAATCTATACAAGTCTTAACTTATGATTATAATTGAGTCTGGCATTATGGTTGTAAGTCATGGTAGTCATTAAGCAGGTCACATAACCATGCCCAATTTTACATTTTTGTGGTGGTCATTAAGCAAATGCCATAGCTGTTAAATGAATACCCATAATTAAACAAGCATGGTCCTTGTTAAGCAAATCCATTATACCCAAGAGGCGTCCTTTGCTACAAAGAGGGAAGAAGGAAGGAATTGATGTTTGCCAGGCAAGTTTTAGCTTATTCAGTGCTGGCATTCCTGACAATGTTTGGGTACTGTGCCATAATTCTCCTCAGATGAATGTTTCTTCTATTTATGGATGAAAACAAATCCATTATGGATTTTTCCTTTCATAAACATCTTATACCATTTTTTAGGTATGGTCCATTTTGCTGCATCATGGACAGTGACAATGAAGAAATAAAAACATCAAAAAACACACATGGTCCCAGCCTAAGTGAGTCACGTGCCTCAAGAGCCCAGGCAAAGGAGTTAAGAGCATCAAATAAAGCTTTTATACAGCTGCAGCTTGGGTCAGACTCAGACAGAAAGATAGGGGTGAAACCTGAAGGTTGTATCAACTGATTCACCATCCTAAACTAAGAAGATGCAATTTAAGTGGGAGGGGTAGAGCTTTATATTCATCACCACTTTCTGTAAATTCATCCTTTCTTTGCCTCTTTTTGTCAGTTTATTCTTTGAGTCAGCCTTGCTTACTCATTTCCTAGAATGTGAGTGCTTTTCTAATAGCACTGATTTACTCTTATTTCTCAGCAGTAATCAGACTGTGTACATAACACATTTCTGGATTCTGGCCTTGCTTTTTGGAGGTCAGCTGATCCCTTTTAGATAGATAAACTTGTGTGTGGACCTTGAAGATTCTAGATCCAGCCTAGCACTCTGGATTTGAAGCACAAATTGAGAAGGCTAGCAATAATTCGGGATTGCATGTGTGTTTATATGGACTTCTATAGTACTAAAGATCGTCAGCTCCTACAAATTAATTGGATACTGTATGAAATGTAACTGTACGTATTATATACCATAAAAGATAAGACCGCAATATGAAATAAATTAGATAACCAGACAGTATATATCATATGCACAGGATTTTATTTGACTTTATTTAATTCATCATCTATTGAAATGTTTATTTCTATGGAACTCGGAAAATTGCACTGAGAAAGGTGGAAATGAGCATCTGTATGAACAAGGGCTGTTTTCTGGTCAGTTTTTAGGAGAAGGCTGAAGGCATTCCCCAGAAAAGAATACATTTCAGAGAGCTGTCTGTTCAGAAGTCCCTGTTCTCAGGTTCACTCAAGCATGGCAACTGAATAAAAGATATTTTGCAGCTCTAGAATTCACTTCAATTTGTTGAGAAGAAATGTTAAAAATCATTCTCCAACATTCATATATCATTTGATCTGTAAATGAGAACGTTATAGGGTGGGAGGAAGGCATGCACAGAAGATTGATCCTCAGTGCTCCAGTGTGTTTAGCATTTCTTGCAAATAAACATACTTGTAAACTCCCTTGCAACTCAAAACTGTGCCAAGGTAAACTCCCAGCTGCAAAGAAGCTTGCAAGCAAGTTTGGCAGGGGTCTGTAAATTTGCACAATTTCTCGCTCAACAGGTGAGGTTCTGCAAGAGATGCTGTGCACAGAAGAACAATAGGGGCAAAATTTCATATATGGCCTAGTCATGAAGACAACTATATATAAAATAAATACTTGCAGCATGGAGCCCTTGGTATACTTTGAGCTTGGCTGTTTGTTTGGCAGGTGTTTCATTTCCCAACCAGGTAACATCATCAGTTTCAAGGAATGAAGTTCCTTAGTTGGATAATGAAACAACTGCAAAATGAAGCTCAGAGGACGCCAAGACTCCACAATTCTATCCTGAGCTATAAATATTCTCTTCTGTTGGATATCTGTAGTAGGTTATTCTTATGCCCTCTTATTATTTCTTTCCAGCAAAGCTGCCCTACCATTAAACAGACTGAAGTGGCTGTCTCAGGTAAATTTCAGATGGCATGAAATGAGAACAATTTTATTCATTTACTTTGTAATTAATATTTTTTGTTAGTTTTCTAATCATATTCCAAGGTAGAGTTGTACAAGTTGATAGTCTATGCTCTGGCATAGGATGAGTAGTACAAGTTGAGAGTCTATGCTCTGGCATAGGATAAGTCGTACAAGTTGATATTCTATAATCTGGCAGCAACTACCTTGGATCAACCCAGTATCCCAGTACAAATGAGAGAACTTCAGTTATGTTTGTTATATCGGTACAATTCTCTGTACATTTAAGTTTAAGATAAGTCCAGTTTTGTGTATAGGTAAAAGGAGTCTGACTAGAAAGGCTTAGGTGTAAAGCCAGCTGGGTGACCTTGAACCAGTCACTCTTTTTCCACCCTAAGACAAAGGGAAGAGCAAACCAGATCCAAAAATGTTGCCAAGAAAACTGCATGAACTTGTCCAAGCAGTTTCCAGGAGTCAAGACTGACTCGAAGGCAAAGGAAAAAAAAGACTGATTTCAATAATGTAATGGAGCATTTCTACAGATCATAAATAAGATGTATATAAATCATCACACATTAGCTGAATATACTTAATAAGCCAAATGGTCCCTTTAAATCATGCCGTTGTGCGAGCTTCATTGGTTGCTTCCAGGTCCAATTCAAGGTGTTGGTTATTACCTTTAAAGCCCTATATGACATGGGTCCAGAATATCTGAGGAGCCATCTCACCCCATTCACTTCAGTGGAATGGCCTGCTGTGGACTTCATCTGCTAAGGAATTCTAGTGGGAGGTCAAGGAGAAGAGCCTTTTCACTGTGGCCCTGGCCCAAGGGAACACTCTGCCACTGAAGATAAGAATGACCCCCCTTTGGCCTTCCAGAAGGGGACCAAAACCTGGTTTTGCCAGTTGGCTTGAGATCCCAAGGGGTGTGTACACCAATGGTTGACAGGGTAAGATCTCACCCTCCCCACCATCAGTCTTTCTAGTTTTAGTTTTCATATAGATTTTTAAATGTTAAATGGTTTTTATGTTTATTCTTTGTAAGCCGCCCAAAGTCCCTCTATCAGGGAGATGTGTGGCATATGAATTTAATCAATAAATAATTCGATACGTCCCCTCAATATCTTGAAGAACAGTGCCTTCTCTCTCTCTGGCCATATCATATAGGATTTCCATATCTTCCTTTCTCAGGATCCCCATGTTCTGTTGTCAGCATCAAGAAACTGGATGGGGCTGGCTGAATCTAAACATTACTGAGGGTCTGCAGCTGATTCTTGAGGCAAACAATATGCAGCAAAATATATTTGAAATCTGAGTATTCCCAGTTTCATAAACAGCAGCCAACTACAATAGGAATGTTGCATTGCAACATATGGCATCACCATAGCATACAAACTAACTAAAGCTCTCCAAAACTTCCTAAGTAAAAAGACAAAGAAAACCCCAGAAGAAAAAACAGGAGTCATTTACAACATACAGTGTAAAGACTGTGACAGCCACTATGTAGAATAGGCAGAAGACTAGCAGAACACGTCAATGGACACCAACTAGCAGTCAGAAGACATTATGAAAACTCCCTAATTTCACAACACATGGCAGACTGAACCATAGTTTTAAATGGGAAATTGTAAGAATTCTAGACCAAGCCAAATCTAAAAATGCCAGAGAATTCCTTAAATGGAGCCACAGTAAAACTTTGAAGGTTTAAACGTCACAGTTTTCCAGTTTACAGCAGAGATTGAAACTATGGTAAGAACTCCTCATTTCCAAGCAATGGAATCAGGTGGTGTGCTGTATCTCAAGCGCCATTGTCAAAGCACTCCAGATGAAGGCACAAAGCTCAAGCACGTCCCCAAATCTAATCTGAATGGCTAGGACAGGATCTACCAAGAACAATCTAGCAGTATTCTGCCCTTTAGAAAACTGGGTTGAGACTCCAGTTTTGCAACTTAATACAGAGACTCCTTTTGCTAGAGAAAAAGATTCTTTGAAGGATTTTCACATATCACTGGCTGGAGCGCCACTAAGTGGCCAAAAAGCACTTCTTCCTTTCCTCCTCCTTTTCTCCTCTTTCAGGCTTGGGTTGATTTCCCAGTGTTCATGTTCAGATCAACCTCAGTAACTGCTTCCAAGTTCTTTCTCTGAGACCTCTAAGACCCTTTGATATTCTTAAGATGTGATCATGATTAACAGCGCTTAAAGGCTGTATACAATATTTCATGCTACTCTTTTATTCACCTGATAACAATGTGAAACAAAAGACTTTCTTGTGTTTTTTCTCTCTTTGGGTTTCTGATTAGTTTACAGTCCTGTAGTTCCAGCTGTTTTATTCCAAAACCCTAAAACACTATCGCTGGGGAGTTCTGCGTAATTGCACATAATATGCGCCACATTATCCATTTCAGGAACTCTGCTGAAAGGCAGCTGCAATAAGGGGTTTTCTAAAGGCAGACTGGTTTACACTAATGGCCCTAACAGGAAGGAAATGCAATTTGAAAGAAGCTGATGCCTACGCTCTATTCTTGACTATAATATTTGATTTAATTATTAACTGTCAGTGATGGAGAAGCAGATCCTACATGGTATTTGACTTTTGCTATGGATCACTGCCCAAGATCAGTGCTGAAGGGGTATTTTTTTAGATGGTGATGGAATGTTGATACTTAATTATTACATTCAAACACATTTCCTGAATATTCTTTGAATATTACAAAACTGGATTTTGTACTGTAATAGATATACAGTGTACTGAATTTAGCATGAGATTTCTCTCTCTTTCATGCACATGCACACAGAGTTACAGTTTAATATTTTTGTTAAAGTGTTTAAATTAAATTAATAATTTCCCCCTTCCTAGTTCCTGCATTGCTGACATGAGACGAGACGAGCTACAGTTCAACATACCTTGAGGTTAGCTGCAAGCTGGGAAAAACTGCCTTACTTTTGTGTCTTACCCTTAAGCCTAAACAGTCTCACAAGAGTGTTATGATGTTTCTATGGCACATACCATTCTTTCAAAATGTAGACATATACAAAAATACTTCCAATAATATACAGTATATAACATTACCCTGAAGTAAATGCATATAGTACATATTTAACACAAAACAGTATGGCTGAGTGAGTTTTAAACAATCTTATTTAGATATATTTCAAAGCTGTGAAGATCCAGCTCTTCTTCCAGGCACCAGGATGTGGACATTAGCACTGGAGCTTTGGCATGAGTGTGGGTTTACTGGTTTTGTGATTTTATTGAGCACTGATGCAATTTTAATTGGGTTTTTGTTTTAATGAAATTTTCTGTTTTTATTTTGCTTGCTGCCCAGAATTTCTTGGATAAATGAGTAGCCATATAAAGGATGGATGGATGGATGGATAGATGATGGATGGATGGATGGATGGATGGATGGCCTTTGCTGCACAGCTTGCACAGAATTGTATCAGGCAAAACTTGAGGTCTGATTAAAAAAGGTTGTTTATCCCTTAACAGACTATAATCTTCTTACTGAATCCACTGCACCAAAACAAGAATTGAACCAGCTCACCACTTGATAGCAAGGACTGTATAAGTGAATCTCTAATATACCCAGATCTTCATTTTTGTACACAGCACGGTACTAAAGAGCCTAAATGTAACAGTTATTCTAAGCAACTGTAAGACAATTTGATAACCTTCTTCTGATATTTTTCTCAACTTAGTCTGGCAAAATCTGAGTTGGACAAGGTTTCTCCTATATCTCTGTCCTCATTCAATCAACTAGTAGGCTTCACAGGTTGAGGTCAATCTGTGTTCAGTGGAAACATAAGAGTCATATATATGCATATAAATCCTGACAGCACAGATTCAGAAAGGATTCTGCTGAACATGAAAGGAATCTTCTTTGACAATTAATGCACATAGGGCAGAAATGAAGCAGGGAGAAGCATTAATGGTGGGGTAAATAGTTTGAGCTCAACACCTTTCCCCTTACACATTATATGAATGTGTGAAAGGTAAATTTCCAAAGGAGCCAAGGAATAAAACTCACCAAGACAAACATTAGATAGATGGCATAAGGAAGATTTTCACTCTAGCTATCTGCAGTTGACTGGATAATTGAGTCTGAAAATTCCTTTCTGGAAGTTTAAGCTAGCTTTGTCTATGTATCATACTAAATAGTTGAATATCAATAGCAGTCACTGAGAGAGCATTATTAAACTCACTTCCTGTTTGCAGCATGCAGATGGCTATAGTGGGAAGAAAAATCTAGGCTAGATACTGGCTTTCTAGTCTATGGCCACTGTGTGGTTGATTTGTTTTTTGTTTGGGATGAAACCATTGTTTTAGGCTGGGCTTTGCAGGTGAAACATGATACTATGGCTTGTTAAGCAAGCCACGACTCTAAAAAATTACTACGACTGGGCTAATATTGTTTGTGACTCAAGAATTTGGTAAAGAAGAAGAAAAATTATTGAAGGAAATGTGTGTGCATGGGAGCAGACAGAAGGAGACCTTCACCAAGATCTTTGCTGTGTTTCATAACTCTGGCCTTTCCTTTCAGCAGGGAATCCTTTTGAAATTCTCCTGCAGCATAACTGTTGGCCTAGAATAACTCCTGATTCAACTGTCTTGAGATCTAAAGAAATCTTGTTTGTTGTTTACATGCTTTCCTTGCTTCATTCCTGCTCTCATATGGATAAGGACTTTGTCTCTTCAAAACTTGCCCATTATCTTACATTCCAAGATTACCTATACATAGTACAGAATAGTTGTTTGAGTGGACTGCACCATTCCATAGTGTGGTTGGAAAACAGCAGGGCAGCATTTACAATCTTCTGCTTGTTTTTAAATGCAAAGTTAGCTATAATTGAGGCACCAGCCTAGAAATCAGGAGACCATGCATTCCAGTTGTGCCTTGGCAAGGAAAGCCAACCTTGGGACAATCACTCTCTCAACCCAACTCACCGCACAGGGTTGCTGTGGGGAAAATAGGAAGAGGAAGGAGTATTAGATATGTTCACTACCTTAAGTTATTTATAAAAATAATAAAGGCAGGATATTAAATTATTATTCTCCCCTGCAATATAGTCCATTCTCCTTCAGGAGCTTGTCATTTCATTCTGCTTCTACCTAGTGCTCCTCCAGAGCCAGAAAAATACTGTACCAGTTGTATAGAATGTGTCTCTCTGTGTGTCTATTAACATAACACTGAAGAAATGTTTTCATTGTCAATATTTTGTTGCTAAAATTCTTATTTTCACCAAAGCATGAAAAACTGTGTTTCTCCTTAAAGAGCAAATTCAGTACCAAAACTGAATACAGCTGTGCTTTTGAAAGGCAAAGTACAAAAGTTTCAGCCTGCTCAAGTCACTCAGCTGGGAAACAGGAGTTTAACGCTAATAGTAAACAGCATAATTGAGCAATGTAATTTCAGTTGGGTATTTTGCATCTGTCTGCTAAGATTATTATCATTGACATTAGGCTGGACAGATACAGGATTGGAGTTCGAACCAAACAATAGAGGCAATATTGGGAATAAATCCAAAGTGTTCTCCATTGTTTGCAAAAATGGTTTCCACCTCATTATT
The DNA here is from genome assembly GCA_032468055.1 of Acrochordus granulatus. NCBI lineage: Eukaryota > Metazoa > Chordata > Lepidosauria > Squamata > Acrochordidae > Acrochordus > Acrochordus granulatus. The sequence continues at coordinate 158,903 of JANHZU010001772.1, forward strand.
TGATCCATAATTTCTCACCTTTCATTATGCATATGATTTTGCTTAGAGCACACACACAGCTTTGGCTCAGTGGGATGTCTTTTTTTTTTGGTCTTTATGATTTCAAAGGCGATTGTTTATTTTTGTCATGAGTAAAATAAAAGGCAACAAAAGCTTCCTGAAAGTCTGCTGCCACCATTTAAATGCCTAATTGGCTTAGACAGATTAGGAGAGAAATAGGAGAGCCATTGAAGTGAGCTTCCGCTCTTGGGATAAGACTCAGAAATGTCTCAAACAATTATTTCTCTCAGTAACCCTCCTTTACACCACAGACACACACACATACACATATGGAGAGAGACAGAGAGGGATCAAATGGCAGGCTGTACTTATTACAGCATGATCCATCTTAGCCTTGATATTAAATCGTCAGCAACATTCTCAGTTTTATATGGAATGTAGGTATTTTTATCTTGAAATTTTATATGATATATATAGGAGTCATGTTCACTCATTATTCTATGCCATATAAGCCCTACTTTAAAAAAATCAAGTATCATCAAAGAAATGCATGAGGGGAGGACAGGCATTCTTGTTAGTACTGTATCTCCCCCTTACTTCGCATTACCCAAAATGCAGAATGAACTTCTACAGCAGAGAGCTAGAGAAGTTGGCTCCCAATATGATTAGAATCCTGATTATGTTGGGTTCTGAATTGCAGAGGGAGCCGGCTCAATTGAAGTAGTCTTTCTGTTAGGTCTGTCTTAAAATACATCGAGACTTATAGAACCAAATCACATGTCAGAAGGGCCAGCAATCTTTCCTCTCCTCCCCACCTCCAGATTATCTACAAAACAGGAATTCTAATGCCTTGACACAGCTGTGATTCATGAAGAAAAACTGCAGCCACCTCTCCTTATGATGGCAGGCTGTCATGTCTCACCATCTTTCCTGGTACAGCAGAACCACTAGAACTGAATCAAGCTTTAGATGAGTGGAATTCTATGGATGTTTCTAGTACATGAAACCTAAAGGGATTTAGAGGATGTTCACTGATCATCTCATTCTGACCAACACCCTAATTAGGATGTCCCATTCAGGAAGATCAGTGCCTTGAAAGAATCAGAATACCTGGATTTATTCATTTCCCTATTTGAAACCAAGTAAGGTCAATTCTGATAATCCAGGGATGAAATACAAATAGCTACCTGGTTCATCTGAGTCCCTTTATTCTTGATGTAAAGGATTGCTTTAGATAAGGCAGGCTTTATGGCCAGATTGGCTACAAAACAACTCTACACATTCAGTCAAAGATTTGAAGGGATATCTGTGCATGTACAACAGCAGACGCATGGACATTTTGCAGGCATTCCACTGGACATGTGATGGGGGGAAAACGCTAAAGCATGGGTGTCCAACCTTTTGGCTTGCTTAGGCCGCATTGAGTGAAGAGAAATTGTCTCGGGCTGGATATAAAATATATAATATAGTTAATGTATGTAAAAATCACATAATAATGTTAAAAGTGTATGATCTTGTTGGGCCACATAAGCCCACAGACTGTGGGTTGGACATGCCTGCCCTAATGTATATTAATATTGGGAACAGCAGACACGGTTCTTCAGCTTTCACACATTCCTTCATTTCAACTTTCACTTTTTCCCATCATCCTTTCATCTTTCATTTCATGTACACTCTAAATCAAGAGCTATTTTTCCATATTGGAAAATATGATTTTCTGACTGATGATTGTTTGAAGGAAGAGCCTAGTCTAAAGCCTCTTCCAGTTCCAAAGAGCAGACACACCAGCCGCTAAATACAGAGTGGGTATGCTCTAGGGCAGGTCTGAAACTACTGCACGGTGTTTCAATAAATAAAGTATTATGTTTCTAATCTAAAGCTATGGGTAAGTTATGAGAAAAGAGGTAAAAATAATAATCCTGAAGTCAGAGTCTGGTTCTTGTATTCCTAGTCCAATAACTTAGTTGGAAGACAGCAACAGTTGCTTGCCTTGATGGAAATCTATTTATGTAAAATAATTAGTCCTCCACTGCCACCTTTCATGCATTTTCCTGCTGACAGTGCTCATAACCATCCACAACCATCCTCAGCTACATATTGTGTATACAACTCACATGGCTAGGACTATTATTTATTCATCTAGCTGTGTAAGACTTTAGCTCTTATCTCCTACCCACAGGGAAAAATCACTTGGGAGAGGCTGCTCTATTGCTTTTTTGTTTGTTTGTTTTTTGTTTTGCAAGCTTGGTGTCTTAAGAACAAAAGTCAAGTCTTAGAAAGGATAAAAGAGACTGGGGACCTCTCCCTTAGGTTTCATTCCCAGGAAATACATATATTTTTTATTTATTAATCAAATGTATATAGACCCTATCTCCCCCCCACAAGGGAACCCTGGGTGGTGCACAACAATATTTTTAAACTTCCATCAATAATTATTTGTCCTTTGTGAAGGCAATTCATCAAGGCAGAAAACTAATGCATCCTTCTCTCTCTGGATCAAGGGTTGAATGTAGTGATTATTTCCATGTTCACTAAGTCTCTTAGGTACAGAGAGTTTTATTTGCCTAAGTACAAATCTTTATATTCCTACTGCACGCTTCCACTCACTTCATTCACTCTCCTTCTTATACATAGTTCACTCTTCACCAGCCTGGGGAATCAGCATGGCTGTGAAATAGCTTGAATGTGGAAAGAGAAACTGTCTGGGTATGAGGCTGTGTGATGTGATCCAAATTTATATCTCGGTATACAATAAACATAGTGAGCACTTTCAGCATGCTCATCTGCCAAATCTTAAGAACTAGAATTAAGGGCTAGGTAATATTATTCTCGGGTGATCTTTTTTTTTTTTTTGGCTGTTTTCACGTACAGAATCACATAACTTCAGCATAATCTCCTCCAATATTGTATAGAGGGCAGTTGGTGAATATACCTTGCATACACTGAAGTAAATTACTGCATCCTTACTGCTTAAGTATCTATGGTGTCTTTTTTTCTCAACCTGTCCTGTGCTGAGTTTCTTTTAAAACAGTCTGCCCATCATTGATTTACAAGCAAACAAGTTGTTTGTTCTTCTAGTCAATACCGAAGAACTTAGCTCGTTCCTCTTTTCCTTAATCCATTCCTTAGCCACCTTTCAAAAGAGCAAGCTTTCCAAGGTGGCTTATGGGATAAAAACAGTACAATCCAACCAATACTCATCTCACTTTGATTATGTCCTGTTTACAAGGGTGGCTGATATTGAACTAGGCAGACAGTAAAAGGAAGGGCAGAATTTCATTCAGAATTTAGAGGAGAGGGAAGGTCAATTATTTATTTGGTGAGTGGTGAGACACTACCATGGCAAATTATTGTGCTAACAAGGAAGAGAGAATAGAGGAGAAATGCCTTAATGAAGTTATGAGAACTTTCATAACTTCATAACTGAAGAAGACAACACTAAAATAAGACCGCTGGCGACTTAGAAGTAATTTAACCTTGCTTTCTTCCATCCTAAATTTTTTATAGAATTTATTTCTTCTTGAGAAAATGAAGTGAGAGGAAGGAATGCCTGTTTGGTAGAGATATGCAAACCTGGAAATTTGATCCAGCCTGAATATGAGCATTCTGTTCTCAATTTCACAGCTCTGGAAATTATCAAGAAAATATATATTACTGCTTCTGATAACAGAGATAATATGTAATCACCATGGGACGTGCCACAGAGATTTTTTACTCCCTGAATTTATCTAAACCTTTTAAAAAGCTATTTCTGTGGGTAATCTTCATCGCATCTTGTGGCACTGAATTCCACAGTGTATGCATTGATATTAGCAAGAACAAAAACAGTATTTTGCCTTTTTAAAATGTCTCAGCCATAGCAGTCACATGAGTTTGGGATAATAACATAAATATACAAAAATGAAGGGGGAGTGGGCATCATCCTCTAAATGAAGGAGCATTGATGGTTTAAAAAACTATTTCTCCTCTTTCTTGGTGCACCTTGTGCATGAAAGGTGTACAGCAAGTAATAATGGCATTAAGAAGACCTCCTTTAGCCTGCTGGGGTTTATCCTCTGATGTCACTACAAGAGGGAATGAATTTTTCCCCAGTGAGGCTGTCAGGAAGGCAGCTGTGGGTTTCCTTAAAGTAATAGAAGTCTGAAAATAGAAAAAGTATTGATTGAGACTTTCTTGCCTACAAGGGAAGAACAAAAAGGCCCAGCAGGTGAAATAGAATAGTTGCTTGCAAGGAAAAAAAACACATTTGAGGAAGGCAGAAGTTTGCTGAAGAAGCCTCTATGCCTCGTGGTCGAATGCCGCAAGGCAAATTTTTCCCTATTTTTATCAAGGGATGGGATGATTGGAGACCAAATTAAAAAGAAAAGTCAAATCCATGATAATTCTTAATCTAGGAACTCTTCCACAGGTGTTGGCTAGCTCCCAATTATGTTTTTTAAAGAACATTCCTAGGTAAATAAATCTTTCACTAGGCAGAAAGGTACTCCAGAGAAAAGATTACAAGCCTTCCTCTGGGTGAACTTTTTTTTTGTAAAGGAAAGGAGATGTTAGCTGCTAGAGGGATTTTCAAAGAAGTATGTTTCCTGTCTTCATTCTGAAATTGCATCAGAAGTATCAAGTTCGGGTTGATTTTTGTATCCTGAATACAGTGGGGTGTCATGATAGCATTAGCTAGTATGGTACCTGTGTTGTGCTTGATAGTTAATAGTTTGGCTCGTACCTGATATAATGGCTCCCTGAACATCTTTCTCAGGTAGCATCAGCCTGCTCCCTGACAAAAGTGAGTTGCAGTAGGTATAGACACTAATTATATATGCACTGTTAAGTTTGGAAGTATCGTTAAAACAAATTCAGACTGTGTGGAAACATCAGAAAATGTTTCAAGATGGACATTTGTTTGGATAAAACTATGTTAAATTAGTGACCTGAAAGTGCTTTGGGACATGGGTGGTCATTGACTAAATAAAGCTCTCTCTTGCTCATCTCTCTTTCTCATTGTTGAAAGATAAACATCTCTATCTATCATCAAGCTATATGGCCTAATCAATGATCCCAACTAAATCAACTACTTCAATCAAATTGGAATCCAATCCACAAACCCCTAGGAGATGGATTACAGAACAGGTTTTGAACGTTATGTCAGCATGAGCACAGAGCCTCTCCGCTGTTTATTAAAACAGCCACACGCTTTAGCATTCCCAGCACAACTGGAAAAAATGTATAGCCACCTTAATATTGAGTCACCTTAATATTGAGTCACATTAATGGCTCAATATCTGAAAGAAGAAACGTTGTTCTGTTTAAGGCTTGCACAGAAGGATGACAAAGTTGGATTCCTTTAAGAATAGCAGAAGTACTTAGCTCAAGCTTTTGAGCCAAAGCACTTCTTGGAACCCATTTTGAAACACGTACGGTCTTAATATAGAATTGTTGTGCTCGGATATGTGAAGAATGAATAGATTAGAAATATGAAAAGGTGTTGAATGAAATAACTTCAAAACCAAAGGAGGCTGGGAGTAGGAAGCAGACAACCTTTCTGAGTTCCAAGGGAAAAAAATAGTCTTTTACCAGGCCAGCTAAAAATTCACTGTGCAAGTGACCTTTATAAGATTATTGTTTATGCTTTCTTGGTATGAGGTAAAGTAGGAAAAGAGAATATTCCAATTTATTTCAAAGGTTACCTATTAGAATTGAATATTTAGTACAGCTGCATTATCATATTGCATAGATTTTACCTAAAGATTGGACCCTTTGCATGAGATGTCCTTGTACCATTTTTAATTTCCTGCCATGAATATACATATAGGACTCAGAGAAGACACTTGTTCCCCTTCTGCAGATGAACCATAGTTTTCTACACCCAATAGTCATTAAAAAAGTAGAACTCTAGCACATATAAATATATATAAAGCAAATTGTGTAATCATCCTTCTGCCCAGGCTTTGTGAGAAAAGCCTGCTCCTGTATTTCAGAGTTTTTAGCCAATAAATGAACAATCCTAATGATGATTGATTGATGATGTCTGGATTGTCAGTTTTTTAAATCTAAGTGATAATTTATTATTCCCTCCTTTAAATTAAAAACAAAACAGAAATCTAGGGTTTTGATAAACAACAGCGGAATATGGCTTGTCTACCTACATGACAGCAAACAAAATAGGCACGGTGGCACAAGCAGTTAAGAGCTCGCCTTGCTGGCTGGAAGGTCGGCGGCCCGAGTTCAAGACCCAGGGTTGCTGTGCAGCAGGGTGAGCTCCTGCTGTTCCGCCTCGGCTCCTGCCCACCCAGCAGTGAGAAAGCCTGCAAATGCAAGTAGATGAATGGGTACCCCTTCTGGGGGAAGCCGGCCGGCAGTGAGGGGAGCAGGAAGTTGGCGTTGGATCTGCCTGAGCTTGAGGGCGGAGCAGGAGCTGCAGAGGGAGCCCCCAGATGTGAACACCACCGGTCAGCTCAGGGGGTTTAATGTTAAAATGCTAAAAAAATGTTAAAAATGTTAGAAATATTAAAATGTTAAAATGTCGATGGTGAGCTGCCAAGAGTCCATTAGGAGACTGGCGGCATATAAATATGATAAATAAATAAGCAAAAAGAAGAGTTTGTAAAATTCTTCGTTATTTGACTTTTTGTATTTGCAGACTGAAAAAGTTATCCTTCAATATACCCTGATCAGACCTGATCCCAAAAAGGTGATTTATGACATGCAATTACACAAATCTACTTGCCTATCTGTGTCCTTTTGAGGATTACGTGGTTGCTACCACACAATCCAATGAAAAGACACAGCTACTTTAAAGTAGGCAGTGCTATTCCTGTACTCTCCTCTCACAAATATTTTCCATGCGATTTCAAAAGTTTTGTACACCCCAAGTATTATTGCAGGATGTCAACTAAGGCACAAAATTATGTCAACTCTGAAAATTAATCTGTCATCATTATTATGTCCATTCATTAGGATTGTATGACACCCTTGCAGACTTGTTATCCAATCTGGTGAGTTGCTATTTTAGAAAAGCATAGCTGGAAAGGGATGAAGCTAATAGAAGAAACACTACAACTGAAAAACTGGAAGGGTTTCTGATGTATATATTTTACCACGTTCACATGCTATGAAAATACAGTTTTTCTTTTTGTGTTATTATAAATCTTAATATTTATGTTATTTCAATGCAATTTTATATAACATAATTAAACTGAGAATTTCTGTGGCATTATAAATTAGAAAGAAGCCAGGAGAAATATCTATTCATGTAAATTTATTTATATTTGTATTTCTTCCAAAATGGTATTCCCGGCAGCTACCAGATCTGCTTTTTGACTAACTAAGAAAGCCTCTGTTTTAGGAGTTGCAGAGATTGCCTACATTTCAACTCTTGGGAATGTTGCCATAGATAGAAGTACATTATCTGTAACTCAGGTTTATTCATTGAGAAAAAGCAGTGAATGAAATATACCAATTAGTAGACTGACTGCCCAAGCTGCTCATTCACCAATATTGTTAGCAATTATAGACCTATTCTCTGACACCATCTGGCCTTTCAAGACAAAAACAAAAACCAACAGAAGAGAATATTTGTAGTTTAGGATTGAACTGTGGAGTCCTAGATGATCTCTAAGCTTGATTGTTTTTCTGCAGATGTTTCATTACCCAAACTAGGTGACATCAGTGCATCATGATCATCATGACATCATCAGTAACATGATGATGTTATCTAGTTTGGGTAATGAAACATCTGAGAAAAACAATCAAGCTTTTGTAGGACTCCACAAAAACAAAAACTTCTAATGAGCAAGCAAGTACAAATCCGCAGCTGCAAAAAATAAACTTGCCATCACACAAGGATTTAGGATATATATTAAAAAATTAAGAAATGCAAATGTTTGATTTTGTAAAACGATGCAAAACAAAGTGTCCAATTATCGGCCCTTTAAGGTAGGCCAGGTTAGGAAATGACTCCACAAGGATTATTGGAATCTACTGTGGCAGGATATAATAAAATACTGAAAGCCTGACAGAGATTCATTCGTTCATTCATTCTCCCTCCCTCTCCTTCCCTCCCTCTCCCCCACTGTCCCTTCCCTTCCTCATGTCAAAGAAAATCAAGACAGGCAACCCTGAGTTTCTTCTTCACCTTCTTCTCCTTTTCATGGCTAAGTGTTCACACAATGGCTGTTAAATGCCTTCTTCAAGTCCACCTCCATAGCCCTCTATACTAATCAGCAATGTGGAGAAAAAGTGAGCTTCCAATCCTAACAAATCGGATTTCTTTCTTTCCATTCCTGCAACAAAAGTCAATGTCAATCGGTCACCATCATTTCCAAGATGGAGAGGACTGTAGGTCAGTGGTGAAGTCTCTCAGATACGCAGAGATTAACATGAAAATTAACGCTCAAGAAGTAAATAATGTCCCAATCAAGGAAATAGCAACTTGGACAAACTAACAGTAAACAGCCTAATCGAGGAACCACTGAAAACACTCCCCCCAGCACTGATAGGGCAAGCCACCAGTATATAAAGAGAGCAGACCTCACTCCCTTCTAGCACTGATGATGTTACCTAGTTTTGGTAATGAAACATCTTCAAGAAAACAACCAGGCTCAGAGAGCACCAAGGACTCCACAATGAAGTCTCTGCTTAGCATTTCGAATTTCCTATGTTTAATCTTTGGCTTTGGTTGCCAGTTGGTATGGGCAACTGAGCTGGATGGCTAAGTATGAAATAGATTCTTGAACATAGATTTTTCTCCCTAATGGTGTGAAGCTGTCAATTTTTTTGAAAAAGATACTGTTTTTTATTGAAGAATTCATCCTGGACATTAAAATGTGAGTTGCATAAAACCATTAACCCTCTCATATACAGTTTTGCAGCAGTCTTGTCTTCAGTTTTGTTGAGCTGAGGAAAGTATCCAAGAGCTAAAGTGTATTATTTCCTTTTGACTTCATTGTCAAAACTTAGAGCATTAGTAGTACTACATTAGTGTAGTATGTTTGAAGAAACATAAGACAAGGATGTAACTTTTTCATCAAAAAGTTTGTTGGAAACATCACTTGTCTATATTGAAATAACTTCACTTGTCACTCTTTTATTTATGAAATCCAATTCAATAAACTATCATATTGGCCTTTAAAACCCTTATATTAATTTGACCTTAAGTTCCTCATGAAAATCTACTTCTTATATCCAGTTTTGTAGGTGTTACCATGATCTGCTGATCTCCACGTATCCATCATCAGCAATGATACAGTGATGCAAGAAGCTGTATTTTCCAAGTTATACTCCCCAATAAAACCATGACTGGTATCTGCAAACTGTTCTCAGGATTCAGTTCTGAGATAATTTTGATGAAGACAAATATAAATTGATTTAAAATAACTAAAGATGTTGCTTATTTTATTTCACTTTCTAACTTTAACTGTAGCTTTTGGTTTTTTTATTTTTATTTATGCTGTGCTTCTCTGTTTCTTTAATGGTGTGAAAATTATCCATGGTTTTGTTATTGTTTCTTGGTCTGAGCCCCTGTTATGTGAAAGGTGTGACAAGTAAATAAATCAATATGCTTTCTTTCCCTGGTCATCCCTAAGAGAACTTGGTTTTCTCATGGATTTGAAGAAAGAGTGAACTTATGATAGAGAGCTTTTCTGAAGCTCTACAGCAAAGACATAAAAATGCTAAGGTCCATATACTTTCTAATAATCTTTGACACATATTCTGACAGAGTATCTTTTTAAAACTGTTCTAGGCAAGCAGACCTCATCTGATGTTAGACATTAAATAAGACAACCTGTTGAATTTTATAAACATCTCTAACATTCATCAGGAGTTAAGTCTGGTACATCTCACAAGCTGAACTGAGAATGAATTTGAATATTCCAGCAGATTTACAATTTCAATTTCCTAAAAGTTTTCTTCTGAAAGAGATGCTTTTGTTTTTCTACCTCCATCTCAGGATGATTTACTTTAGACTTTTATTATGACAAATTGTACGTGGTAATTCTCCCCCCCGCCGCGCCCATCCTACACATTTCTCTGGCTGCTGCTGTAGAAGACACGTTTTTTCCCATTGACTGGACTGTGAAATCAGCAGCCCAGATGAAATTTTACAAGAAGTAAAAGTAGCAGTTAATTGGGTGGGGACCAGAAAGGTTCATTAACTACTTTCTGCCAATTAAAGGTAAAATCCTGTTGGATAGTATTTTTAAGACAGTCAGCAGTGCTGCAGAAATAGCCTGTTCATTAATGTGAAGTCTGCTGCTTTAATTAGAAGAATATATCTGGTGTGATAGGTCTGTAAAGCAAAAGTAAGTATATTGAGAATTTTCCAAAGAATAAAATTTTCAAGATCATAATCCTTTATGCCAGCCTTCCCCAAACTGATGTTCTCTAGATTCACTGAATAGGAGCTGCTCTCTAGTTTCATTGAAGCATAAAGTGGTTTTTACTTCATAAGTGACATGTACAGGCTTGCTCTATAAGATCCCTTAATAGGTTCCTCAAGCAACAGGATGATCTCATCGTAGCATTTCTTACATGTATTTTTCTTACTACCTTACGTTATACTCTCACCTCACCCCAATTTTGCCTCTGGCCCTTTTACAGGTTTCAAAATATTCCTGTACTAGATACCTTATAAATATCACTGGTTAATTAGCCCTCC
>JANHZU010001773.1:6658-18161 GCA_032468055.1 Acrochordus granulatus
TTGTTCATTTTATTGTTTCATCTGTGCAAACGGGGAGACCACAGACCCAAACTGCCAGTTTGCCTTTATTTGTTAATTGATTTGTTTTAAGCCATTTATTACAAGAATCCCAGAAAAAAGGGAAGTCAACTTATATCCAAAGAAGAAGAAATGCAGCACATCAGAGGCAACAAGGAAACATGGGCTGTTAAAAACACAGGCACATATCGACAGGCCAATATGGCAGTGATCGCTTCACAGCATTGGAGAACATGGGACTGTCACATCATCTTCTTCCCTTTCAAGGGACTGCCTCTCATGGGAGGTATCATACAAAGGAAACTGTAGGAAGCCATTTCCTTGGTGTCTTGAAGACACAACTGGCCCACATGCGACAGGATAAGGTGGCAGGAAGCCAAAGTGTGTGAGGGGCAACTGTAGCCACTTAAAGTGCAGCTGCAAATACTGCATTATGGTTTAGTGCTTCTGCATAAATCACAAATGGAAAACAAGTGTGGTTAAGAAGAAAGCTTCACAATTTGTTACGTAAAGGAGGACTCAAAAATGTGATCAACTGCAGACTGCAGGAACAACCCGTTCTTCCATCTCACAAGTCTACTACCAAAATATGTTGGATGTGTAGAGACAAAACTAATATCTGCCAGGAAAAAATGATTAGCATGAACCCAATTCTTTTAAAGTCCTCTGAGTTGCACCATGCATCACAAGTCTTCCTTGACTTATGAGCATTCATTTAACAATGATAAGTCTGACAGTGGTAAAAAGTGACTTATGACCTGTCCTCAAAGTTATGACAGTTACATCATCCCTGCGATCACATGATTGCGATTTGGGCACTCACATTTATGATGGTTGCAGCAACCTGCAATCATGTGATCACGATTTGCGACTTTCTCAACCAGCTTCCAACACAACAAGCAAAGTCAATAAGGAAAGCTAGATTCACTTAATGACTGTATGTTTTGTTCAACAACTGCAGTAAAAATTGTAATTGTAAAATCGGGTCCAGACCACATTATTTAGCAACTGAAATTCCAATCCCAACTGTGGTAGTAAGTCAAGGACTACCTGTATAGCCAAAAGCATTAAAGATCCTCCCTCGAGTTACATCTATGCCTCAAATCCAGTTGCACATAATGTTGGAATCACAATATGTACCTTAATCTCTGGTAAAATATGTATTGATAGAACTATTCTGCAAATGTCCAAAATTTGGTGACATTCAGATGGAAATAGTCTATATCAGCCAAGTGTAGAAATACATAAAATGCAAAGAAAAGTGCTTGGCAATCACTATAATATGCCCATAATCAATACCCTGTTATTAGAAGCTTGTAGAAACCTACATCTATTTTCAGGTAATTTCAAGGTTTGCTTAGCATGGCCAGCATTTGTTACTTGTGAACCTGAGTTCTCTCCAAGTCTTGGGCATTCAATTCAACAAATATATAGTTAACCATTTCCAGGTTTGTTCTATCTCCCCAGTCTGACATAACCAACGTCATGGATTAAGTTCCAACATTATGTTCTTCATGGATCACTTAGCCCCTTTCCCCATGATGCCTCCATGTCTTTACAAACCACAAAAGAAACAGCTTCCAATGTTTCAGTTCCCATAAAAACTAGGAATGTATGTTATTAAGAATGTGGGACAGTCTGGAGGTTTTTCCCGTAGCAGTTTTTTCAACAACAACAAAAAAAAGTGGCAAAGTTAGTGCAATTTCTGTGGTAAACCCAAAAGTTGAACCAATCAGAGGAGGGAATCAATCCCGGATCTCAAACTCTTAGCGCAGGAGACGTTCTACGCCGAAAGCTGGATCAGAGGAGCTGAAGATTTCTGAGTCAATTGCATATCCTTCTGGTGTAGACATGAACAATGTTTTCGCTGAGGTGGGCAATGCCTCCAGGGAGAACATTTAGATCTTGCCACGCAAGAGTGCCAGCCAGCTGGGGTGGCCAAGATCCAAGATCCCAAACTCTTGAGGAATTCAGCCCTTGCCACCCCCAAATGTCCCACAGGAGGCTTCAAAATAATGCAATTAAGGCTGTTGTCCTGTTGTGCTCAAATCCAGGCATAGTCTTAGGTTCCTCTATGGGGTTGACTTCCAAGCAAGCATGCCCAGGAGCAGGCTGTGGAGTTCAGGGGACGAGAGTTAAAACTTGTGCTTGGCTCTCTCTGAAAGCAAAAGGAACCCAAATGCTTAAATGTGTTTGGACTTCGTTTGGAAAAAAAAAGTTCTTCTCCGTGATACAGGCAAGGAATTACTCTTGTTGCTTATTTTGCTTGCTCTCCGACTTCTTTTTTTAAATGAAATCTGACAATATAAGGGTTTGAAAAGGAGCCTACAGACCACTTCAAAAGTGCTTTGGGGAGGGGGGGAGGATTAGCTTCTTGCCCTAGTCCAGTGCTTCTCAGCCTTGTCCATTTTAAGACGTTTGGATTTCAGCTCCCAGAATTCCCCAGCCAACATATGGGAGGTGAATTCTAGGAGTTGAAGTCCACACGTCTTAAAGTGGCCAAGGCTGACCACCTCTGTCCTAGTCTCAGTCTATGAATGATCCCCAATAATTGCTCAAGAGGAATAAGGCATAAATTCCTCTCTCCCTTCCTCCCACCCGACATACCTAAAATACAGTGTGTGGAATATACACAAACACTTTCACAGACATACACACGCATGCCAACTCCAGATATGAATGCACATATCAAATAGACATGAGTCCTCCTCTTAAGCACGCACAAGCCTGATGCTAAGTCATACAGAGCCTTCCTATGCTAGGCAGGTACTGTATGCATCTTTCCTCCTGTCTTTTATAAAACACGCACATGCACACACATCCTGAAATCCTAAATACAGAAATGCATGACACCAACACACTTCCCCTAACTTTTCTCAGCATGCCACTCTGCCTAGCTGCATGTGCTCCTGTAAAAGGAAGTTGCAAGTTGGTAGCTTCTTACATTTCCTTGGTCATCTATGTCACAACCTAGAGGATGGCTTTCTTCCAGGAACTGGCTTAATCTCAGGGAAAACCAGCAGGGGAAAATTGTTAATATTTTAACTGGATTAAAAGGATGTTGATACAGGTTAGCTCTATTTTGGTTTGAATACTGGAAGAAAAAAGGAGGAAAGGCTCGGCAACGGCCTGCTCTCCTCCCTGAAGCCTGCAATCTCACCCAATGGCGAGCAAAGTGTGGTCAACAGCACCGCTTTGTGCCAGTTCAGCGCATGACAGGAACACAGTTAGCAGCACTGGTGGATTCCAGGCGTCCAATTGTGATTCACATTGCCAAAAGGGATGAGATGATGTAATCCAGAAGGAATCAACTGCAATCATCCCATTGGAACCAAACACTCTTCTCCAAGGTTAGAAATCCATGGTTGGAGAGATGGCCAGGTAGAACAAAGCAACATGGGACGTAACCAAAAACAGGTTAGACACACGATGCAAGTGGCAGAGCCAGTAAGGTGCCCTGAAGGCTGAAACGATGCAATCAAATGTTCTTCTGTGATGTACGCTGATTTTTCTAGAGAGGTCTCCTGCAGGAATTGGAAATGCCTTGAAAGATTCATGTGCTCTCCAAACCATAAAGACCTTCAAACGAGGCAGGCACAAAGGCCAATGTGGGAGCCAAAGATATAATCTCACTTAGTGGGATATACCCTTCCAAGGTCTTTATTTTTTTCACAGCAATCCATGCCACATAATTCCATGAATACTGGCCAGGAAGAGGACAGAAACCCGGAGCCCAGCCCCAAGAATCCAAAGTGTGCATCTGGTCACTCAGATGACTCTCAGCAGTAGCTATGCGTCTGGCCCTCGGCATACACTGTCCAGCTGGGTCCCAGATAGCACCCAGACGGAGACCCCTCTCTCCTTTCCACATTGCCATACTGTGGGGAAGATTCCTCCAGCTTCTGCAAGGGTGCCGAGGCCTGGCTCCCCATATGGGTGGCTGGTCCATCGTAGGTGATGATGGGTTCTGGACCATAAGGGGGATGACCCCAACATGCAGAGGGAGGGCGGTAGACCTGCCACACAGCACGGCTGCAGGGCAAAACGTCCATCAGTTGGCGATATTGCCCTGAGGGTGCATAGCCCCAAGCAAGCTTCTGCTTCTGAGGTAAGGGAGGTCTGCTGGGCTGAGACAAAGCCAGAGTAGCTCCTGGGTCAGAATGACTGCGGGGATGTGCTGCTTCAGGGGGAGGAGACGGTGTGGGGCTGACCAAAGGGGGCTCAGGGAAGGGCACATTGACATAGATGGGTTCCTGTCGGGTTACTGCTGGAGGCATCGACTGGATCTGCAGCTGGGAATTCTTTACAAGAGGTTGAAGAGAGGAGGTAGCTGGGAGGAGCTGGGTCTGGCGCCAGGGCCTCTCTAAGATCCCATAGGAGGTGTTGAAAGTGGCCAAATATTCAGGAGGGGGACAAGAGGGCCAGGGGCGTGCCAGCCCAGGATATGCAGGAGGCTCCCCCACAATCTCATAATAGAGGTTCTCATGCTCTAGCTGAGAAGGGGGACTCCCATTGACACCCACTCGAGGGGAGGCTGGGAAGTGGCTGTGATGCTGGAGAGGATGGTCTGGGAGGCAGGGCTGATAAGTAGAAGGCCTTGTTTTGAGGGGCAAGTGACTGGCTGTTATGGGAAAGTGGGGAGGAGGAGGAGGCTTCGGTGGGGCAGCAGATAGGCTGGATGATGGAAAAGTATCCTGAGGCTGGCGAAAGGGTGGATAGGCGACTGATAGGGGAGGTGGTGGGGGATGCAAACTGTAGGCGGGAGACCGGGTGGAAAGGTGGTAGGGATCTGAGAAGGTAAATGCCTGAGGGTCTTTCTGATCTAGGTCAGCAAGGACCTTCCGGTAAGAGGAAAAAGAATCTGAGTTACCCAGAGGAGAAGATTGGCTGAGAGGCACCTGCAGAGAAAGAAGGCAAACCAGATGAGCAGCAGGAAGGCATTTTAAGCAGACACACACATCCAACCCTTGTCCCTTCCTATACCAGAGCTTCATCCTTCCTGCTTCTACTGCCATCCCATCTTCTCCCCTTGTGCTGTAGCCAGAACCCCATCAGGTTTGCCAGAAAAACCAGCATGGGCTTCCTCTTGATCACAAGGAAGCACAAGACAATAGGGAGCTACATCTTGGCCCAGATCCAAACACAAAAGGGAAAATGCAGCAAGGAATAACCAGAAAAGATCCTTCTGCAAGTACCCCAAAATCTGTAACCTGCCTAATGGCAAGGTTGGCCTTGCTCTGGCCCAGACCTTCATGAGCTGATTCCTCACCTGGCTGCCTCCCTGGAGGTTGCGGCATTGACTGCTGATGCTCCTGCCCCTGGCCTGTGCCTGGAGTGGGGAGAGGCCAAGCGCCTTGGGGCTCGGGCGCACCATTGAGTAGAGTGCTTGTGCCCCTCTCGTCAGCTCCCCTGCCTTGCACTCCAGTGACAGAGAGCGCCGGAAATGCGTCCGGGGTTCCCTCTGCTTTAGGCTGGCTTGTCGCTTTTGTTGCAGGACTGCCTGATGGGCGCTCTCAGCGAGAGCCAGCGCCATCAAGCGAGCTGGGTTCTTGGGTGGAGGAGGTGGCGGGATATGCCGCAGCAGGGACAATGCACCGGGAGACATGGGAGCTGCTTCAAACCTCGGACCTGAATTAGGAGAAGAAAGAGGGCACCATCTGGACTGTGTTCGGAAAAAGGACACCAACTTTGCAAGAAAAGCACGAGTTTAGTTTTTTATTACTTAATAAAGTATTATTAATTTAGGCTGGAATGCTGGGAGCTTTATCAGGGTTGTGGAAACAATGGTCCTCCAGGCATCACATCGCCACCATCCCTCACCAAGAGATCTTGCAGTTGCTGGGTCTTGCAGTTCAGCAACATCTTGAGGCCATAGTCTCTTCCCCCACCCCAACCCTACAGGACATCCTCAAAATAGCAGGATTAGAATTTGGGGAGGTAGTGATGATAGGGGAAAAGAGGGTTATGTTGTGCGTTCATCCCAAAACATGTAGGACAATTTGGCAGTGCAATCTCTGGAGCTCTGGTCCAAGAAACAAACTTTTTGGGAATTGCAGTCTGTCTATAGGCAGGAGTTATCTTTATTCAACCCACTCTGTATATTAAACATAGCAATAATGATGATAATAATTTTAAACAGTGGCGAAAAGGACTTACTGGGTGGAGACAAGCGATCTTTGGCTTGGGTAATCTTGCCACAGACTTTGCGTTCACAAGTATTGCCGAGCTGTCCACCAGCTGCGCTCAGGAGCATGGAGATCATATGAGGAGGGGAGCTCAGTCCTCTAGCCTCCCCACCAGCAAACATTTCCAGCACTTTGTCAGGCACGGAGACTGGTTCTGATGTATCTTTGCTCATGTTGGGATGTGAGCAGGGTGAGAGAGCCGTAACAGGACTCGATGAGCTAGAGGCATCTGAGAACGAGGGCTGCCGCACAGGAGGGCTACACTGGTAAGTTAATGGATCAAAATCCAGCCCACGAAGTCCTGGAGGACTTAATTCCAACTCTGAGTCCAGCTCTGAGTCACCTTCCAGCCAAGAGGAATGCTGACGGGAAGCCACATCATCTGTCCCAGTGGCCAACCCTTCTCCATGGCCAGACACAGAGGAACCCAGAGAGGAACATGAGTGACATTGTTTGAGAGCAGGAAAAGCATCACTGCTGGAATGTGGGCGTCTCAGGCAAGGCAATTTGGGGAGACCTAGAGCAAAGACCCAAAAAGAAAGAAACTACATGGATCAAAGCTCACCAGTCTTTTTACTCAACAAGCCACACGTTCAGAAATCAGCAGTGAAGAGAAATTTTTATGTCTCTGAAGAATGGGTTGCTTGCATATCAACTGCATGGACCAGATCTTGGTAGAAGGTTAGCAGATTCTTGCCTAACTGTACACATTCTACAGAAGCTTTGGGAAAAAAAGATGGTATTCCTACTGCAGGAATCATAACTCAGTAGTAAAAGACATCCTCCGCAGTCAGAGATTCTTAAGTTTAAAACCTAGATGAGCAGGAAGCAGGTGATGAAAAAGCTTTCCCCAAAACCTGGAGAGCAGCCGCCATCAGATCAGAAAATGATCAGCCACTGATTTTGACAGCTGGTGAAGATCACTCTGGGACCCAGACAAAGTGCTTCTAACACTTTACGTGGCTTCCTACACGTTTGGTTTAATGCCAAATTCAGGAATTGAGAGCAAACTGTCATACAAATTGATATTCACATTGCTTGCTGTCAAGCAGAGGGATGAATCCAGCTATTGATCTGGAAAAACTGCAGTCGTTCTAAAACAAGTTTTCTCAGCCTTAGCACGTTTCAGCTAACTGGACATCAACTCCTAGAATTGTCAGCAATGACTTTGTTGGCTGTGAAATGCTGGGAATTGAAGCCTTAGTTGTATGGAAATTGCCACACTTGGGAAACAATGCTTTGAAGGAATGTTCTGTGAGGGTCACCTTAAGTTCATGCAATCCATTTTGACAGAAAAAATCATGGGGGTTCAGCACACAAGGTGGCCAATTACCTGTTAGACTGGCCTGGGATGTTAGAGATTCTTCACTCTTGGCTGATCGCAAGGTGACTGTCTCACCTTGACTCCCTGTAGAAAGAGAGGGTAAAGGATCATTATTCCTCTAAAAAAGACAAAATACAGAGGATCATTATTCCTCTAAAAAAGGCCACAAGTTTGCAGTCTTTGTTTGACTTCACATGGAACTCAGTCTTGCCCATTTAATAAATGGAAAAAGATAATGGGATATACTGCAAATATCAAGACTGTCATGATTGAATTGACATGTCATGATTGAATTGAAGATGTGAAACCCACAGGTTAATATAACACAAATCCATATTTGTGTATAACACAATATAACACAGGTTAATATAACACATTCATTTAATGTGCCATACCCAGATAAATCTTCTAAGTGCTTAGTATGGTGGTCTGTTCCACACACCAAGGTAAAAAGCATGTGGCCAAATTTTTACAATACTTTGAACCAAGCCAAGCCCTTTTTAGTGTAGCTTAGTGTAGCTTATTGTGAAATCCTGGCATTGAGTATCTGGTTCTGGGTCCTGAGAGAAAAAAAGAAAAGTAAATGTTTCGCCAAAGGGTAAAAAACATGGTCTTCTACCTGTTGCCTTAACTGTAACTGCCAGCATTCTAACTATTAGCCACTGGCAAGCATAGTGGGAATTGCAGTTCAGCCACATGTAGCAGGCCATAATTTCCCATTTTTGATCCAGAAACTTGGAAATGTGTGCTTGTGATGACAAGTGATAAAAATAGTGCATACAGCAATTTTCTTACCCGGTAAAGATTCTCCAAGCCCAAAAAGCTCTCCCAATCGATGCGATTTTTTGCGGAACGGGACTGGTGCCTTGCCAATGGCAAAGAAAGTCTTCCAACTAGGTCCTGATATCTTTCGCAGCTTCCCATTATTTTCTGCCTTTTGCCTACAAAGTGAGAGGTCATCTCAGAACAGTCAGCACCAGCAACTTAACAGCTCACCCTATTCCTGATCAGACACAGCAATTGAGGTTGATTGCTAATTCTTAAAAGGGGGCCATAATTTTTCACCGTGTTTCTGAGTGAGGAAGGAAGAAAGGAATAGTTCAATGTCTTTCCAGCTGTCTATCCATTAATCCTCAAAGAACAGTCTATGATTTCAATTGTAACTAACCTTTTAAGGTCTTCTCCAGCTCCTAGTTTCTAGAGGTTTAGTGCCTCGGTCCATGGATGCATCACTTACTTAGTATTCGGTGATCCCAAGACAGCAGAGAGCTTCCCTTGCTCCTGCGGATCCGGGGATTCACGCTTGGCCTCCAGCCTGGTGATCTTGCAGAGGGCCTGGGTGCGTGCTTGTGCTTCTTCAAGAGACAGCAAGCGGGTGGAAGGACAGCTGACCAACTGGGATTTGGGTCGAGAAAGGAAGCAACGCCCTGTGAGAGGAGACAGGTAGTAGTAAAGTGATCATGGCGTACCATCAGAATTGGGCAGAAGTCCAAAAGAGACATCATGCAATGCTGAGCTATTTCAGAGGCAGGCATTCCTCAACTTGCTACCTTCCAGATGCGTTCAGCTACATTGATAGAGAAATCTGCCAATCACAGTCTCAGGTTGGTGGACTCTGCATAAAGAAGGAATCCTCTTTTGGTGGTCAGGGACCAACTTTAACATTTCGGTAGTGGCGGAGTGCCATACAGGTAGTTCTCGACTTACAACCATTCGTTAAGTGACCATTCGAAGTTACAAAGGCAGTGAAAAATGACGTACAACTGGTCCTCGCACTTAGAACCATGTGATCGAAATTCAGGCACTTGGCAACTGTATTATGCGTGGCATATATTTACGACAGCTGCAGCATCCCAGTGTCACATGATCTCCATTTGTGACCTTCTGTAGGAGAGAGGCTGGCAGAGCCAGGAGGAGGTGTTAATCGAGGCATCAGCTTCCAACTCCCCTTGGCCAACCCCCTTTTAAATTAATTAGCTGTTGTCTAATTTCACCCAAGTGCAAGCCCTCAGTCTGAGAAGATTTCTATGCACAGACTTTCTAGCAATTTAGTTTAATTTATTTATTAGTTGTTTTGAACCTTAGTAGATGGACCTGGTTGCTTGCACCTGACACCTTCCCAACAGTCTTCCAAGAAGCAAAGTCAATGGGGGAAGCTGGATTAGCTTAATGATGCATGATTTACTTAACATCAGTGATTTGCTTAACAACCATGGGAAAAATGTTATAAAATTGGACACAACTCACTTAACAACTGCGTTGATTAACAATGGAAATTCTGATCCCAATTGTGATCATAAATTGAGAAGTTCTGTAGTGGGTAGGAATTTCTATTCAGTATTTTAGACTTAGTTTGTAGCTTTGGATGTTTTTTGACACAAAACTATGGAAAAATGCATTGTCCTCCTCCTAAGAGAAGCTCTACAATTTGGTGCCATGTTTCAATTGGGATGATGGAAAAACTATTTGTGTAAAGTATTGATCAGGTAGTTCAGATGCCATCACCAACACATCCTTCTCTCCCTAAAATAAAACTTTGAACAGTTTTACAAATATTTTTTAAATATTTGGTGAATTTAAAAACAGAAAAGTGAAACTCACAGAAATGAATATGCATCTGCTGATTAAAAAAATAACTTTCCTTCGTTCCTAAGAGGAGGATCAAGACTGGCACATGACTGAGTACTGGACCAGATATATTTCTTGTTGCCTCTTAGAATTAATCTTAAGTTGTATCTTAGAAGTTGCATAAATTGCAACCAGAAGATCCTTGGTACTGTCATTTGAAAGGAAGGTCATTTGAAAGCCATCCACAAGACTCTAGAACAGTGTTTCTCAACCTCAGCACCATTAAGATGTGCAGCCATCAACTCCCAAGATCTTTTGCACCAGCATGCTGTCTAGAATTCTGGGAGTTGAAGTCCACACATCTTCAAATTGCCAGGGTTGAGAAACATTACACACTAAGGAGTCATTAAAAGATTTCTAAGCAACTTTTTAAACATTTAACAAATTAAACATTTGTTGAATTACCTGTGCTGTCCTTGCCAATGGAGGTGAAGGTGTCACTGAAAAGAACCTGAACATTGCTGAGAAGAAATTCAACCACAAGAGACTGAACTCGGACTTCCTGAAAGGCATCAGCTCCACACTGTGCAACTGACTCCAAAGCCATCGACCTGACATAAAAGGGGGAGCAAATGATTAGCACCATTAGACAACAGAAAGGCCCAAGAAGGAAGAACAAGACAGTCAAGGCCCAGGAAATCATGTTTATGACGCAGCCCTATCACAGCAGAAAGGGCAGCCCAAATCCAGAAAGCATCATGACTGAAGACCCTCATGAGTGCATGGAGCAGAACACCATGGGGGATTATAGGAAAGTGAGGATGAGGTAGCAGTATGGGTAAAAATGGTAGGGCAGAATCAGGCAGGCAGATGGGAAAGATGAAATGCAAGTAAAAGCCAAAGTAGTATTTCAGATTGGTTAGAGCAGATGCAGACAACTTTTGGAGAAGAGTTAGATGTTACAGGAAGGGACAATGACAATAACATGGCCAGGATCATATTGCAGAAATCAGTGGAACCAAAGTTTTCTGAATTTTTTTTTCAAGATTTTGGGGATCCTTTTTTTTAAACCACTCTAAGCTTATTGGAAGAGGATAAATCAAACAAATTTTTTAGAAGACAAGAAACCACCCAGCAGATTTTCAATAGTTTTGATGCAGGACATTGCAGAAGAAGCTTTGAAGCCTGCCAAAAGGTTCCTATAGAATGTCTGCTGGCAACATCCCAATGGGGGCTAAGCCCCACCACCATTCCTTCAGGTCAAGTACCATCAGACAGTGGGAAAGTCTACATATATTCTCATTAATCCAGGTCCTGATTTATAGCAAAACTGCAAACAATATGCAAATTTATTTAATTACAATTAAATAATAGAAGTCCAATTGCCTTTTGAGAAAATGTTTGCATA
>JANHZU010001773.1:39213-60703 GCA_032468055.1 Acrochordus granulatus
AGGAGGCAATGGCAAACCAATTCTGAAAAATCTTGCCAAGAAAACTGCAGGGATTTGCCCAGGCAATCTCCGAGAATCCGACATGATTGAACAGGAAGGAAAAAAAATGTGATATTAAGTAGCCTGAATTTTGCCACAACCCAAAATGGTAAAACAGGGCAGAGCTGAAACACATCTTTCAGGATTAATATAAATCATCACAAATTTGTTTTGATTCAAAAATATACATTTATTTTAAATGCAATGTGAAATATACACTGAAACCATGGAAACAGCACACTGAATACGCAGTAAAGACATCCCTACACATCATCATTTGGTTATTCTACAGTCCCAGATATCTTTTAGGAGAATGTTTGTTAAGGGAAGGCAGACATCGAAAACCACTGGAGTTAATAAAAAATAAACAAAAAGCTCCTTCAAACCTTTTGACTGAATTCATCCTGAAGTGCCTGATAATGCAGGACTCAAACAATGCTTTGAGGGAGGCACTTTGAACCACCCAAAGTTCAACAAAGAGAACACAGGAGGTGGTCATCAGTGAGAGTTGCCCTGATCAAAGGAGTTACTCTCCAGCTGAGTGATCTGGAAATCCACAGCTCTGCAAGAAAATGAAACATAAATGCATACCACTTTGAAGGCCAGAGGGCACCAGAGCAACATAAAACATGAAACCAGAGTTAACGGTGGAAAACAATGGTCAGCAGAATCCAAGAGATCTTGAAGGGAACTGCGATTGAAAAGCATGGAGCAATGCGACTGTGCAATCTAGAAAGCAACAATAATTTCCTCTCTGTATTCTTGTGAAAAACTAAGAGATACATTAGGCAAATTTATATGCTGAACATGCTTTACCTAATTTCTTCTGCTTTTCCAAGACAAACAGGATGCCAAACTTTATTGTACAGTTTAAAAATAAGCTAGTAGAACTCTGAATTTTTAGATACTGTATTCTGGCACTAGCACATGCTTCCCATTTTATTCCTAGGATCTTGAATCTTAAAGAACAATAAAAAAACACTTCATCAAGTTGAAACTACATTCAATCCTATAAGATTTGTCTTTTGGCTTTTTCATATCCTCCTGTCTATACCCAGAAAAGCACTTCAGAGGAATGGATAATGATCATTGTATGTTACAGTATTAGAAGATCAGATGGAAGCAGATTCAATTTAATGACTAAATAGTTACTAGAAGCACCTCTGAAACAGTCATCAACCCAGTGAGAGGCCTCCAAGCATTTGGTGAAAGGGAGCTACTTACCGAAGCTGTTTGCGCAATGATTCTCTTTGACCTCTCAGCACTTGTAACAGAGGGTCATCCTCAAACTCCATGCCATCTGAGTCTGCAAAAAGAAAAACAGCATCTCTATTACATCTTTATTTGAATTACTTACTCAAGCCACTTTTGCTAAATTCCCCCAATAATCTAAACAAATACTTTCCTCATTAAAGTCATGCCATATTTCTCTTCCTGAGACTCCATTTTATACAGTATCTCCTCCAAGCCCAGTTTCTTAGGGACTCACCCTATCTCTTCTAGACCCGGAGCTCTTCAGCTTCTGCAGCCATCTTTTTGACTTCTTTCTCCCCATTTCCCCTTCCATTATCCAGATCTCACAACTTTTTTGTCTCTTCTTAATTGAACTTTTAATCAGCGCCTTTGCTTCTATTCCATGCAGGCTGGGTGGCAAAAGGAATGGCGCATGCTGAAAGGGTTTGTATTAAAATAACCATGCAGCAGTATTACCCCAGGCACATCAAAGGGAGCTTTCAGCTGCTTTCTGTTTGTATCAGGGTTATCCCAACACAACTAGTCATGCAGTCAGATGTAGAGCAGCCAAATAAAACTTACATGCTACAGCTGTATAATCTGACACAGTTTATGTTTGTATCATGCCTTTCTCATGTGCTCTTCATCCATCTCCAATCAACTCCTTATTTTCTCTCCAAGTATTACTAATTTAAGTTGTGGAGTTCAAATTAAATCTACCTCTTGCCCAAGAGAAGCACTGCAGAGAGATCACACTCCAGTCCCATGCCCAGAGACAACCAACAAAGGAATCCAAATCTTGATCGACATCAAGCATAATGGGAAAAACCCCAGTGGGAAGAAAAACTTTGCACTTAGAAATAGACATCAGAATGCAGTTTAATCCCCCTTCCCAAAATTGCTGCTGTGCTGAAGATCTCCATTAAATTCTTTGGATTTTGGCGGCATATAAATTTAATAAATAAATAAATGAAATTCAGGGATCTGTCCTGTCCCCACCAATTCTACCTTCAGCCTGCTCCAGTAGTTCAGCAGCCATGTTCAGGAGCTGGGGATGGGAGGGAGTAACAACATTTTTTGGAACAGCCTCCTTTGGATGCAAAGTCCTTGAGCTTTTCTTTGGTTTCTCCTGATGAGGAGCTGGAGATTCAGGGGGCGAGAAAAGTCTTTCAGCAACTACCTGGGCAAGAGAAAACAAGAAATCCCTTTCACATCTGAAGCACTGCACAACCCTATTTAGTAGGTGATACACTGCATTATTCTGTGATGATAATCAGGCAGATTCATGGATTAGGCCTTGTACCTCTGCTAATACATGTTGAACCGAATGCTTTGTGGGGCTGCGTGTTGACTCTCTGATGACTGGAATTGATTTTGCTTGACTCTGCTTGACTCTACATAGCCCTGGTCTTCTTCTGGGTTCCAAATTCAACCCCTGATCAGATGGAGCTGTCTGCTGAACTTGACATGAAGCTGCTTGGTCCAAAGGCTCATTGGTTTCTGCAGGTCTTGGAAGAGAAGTATCTAGATAATCAGGGACATGATCTTTTTCTGGGGCTGGATCCTTCATAATTTGCTCACCACTGCATTCAGGGCTTCTAGTGACCACTATCCCATTTGTGATGGGGACAGTTTCAAAGCACTGCCCAGAGGCGATTTTATTCTTCAGAACGCCTGAATAAGAGCAAGGATGGCATTGATTCAGGGTACATTTAACATCTAACTGGGGCTCAGAAGTTGATAATACTTTTTGGTCTCTGCCCCTCCAATGGATTGGCTCAGTTGACTTCAGAACTTCTCTTTCCATCTGCAAGGAGAAATAAAAATATTTAAGAGCATTTTTGGGCTTCTGTTCTGGCATGAAATGTAGAAGCTTTTCCTGCCTATAGGGATTATAAACCAAGAATTCCTTCATCAGCACAGCTATTTTCTCCTATGTTATACCGATTTTGAGTTTTATTATGCAAGCAATGTAGTTAAATACTACTATGATGTAACTGCTATAAACCATTTTGACTAATATGTGTAATCATTGTCTCATACAAGATTATGCAGATTACACCAGTGTATAGATTATTTGAAATGTTTATTGTAAACATTTGTAATTTTGTAATAAAACCACAGATATCTTGTATACCTCTTTTGTATAACCATGAAGTTACAGAACAATGAAAGAAAACAGTCCAAAAGTTATCAGGAGCCATTGCACTATGTTTTTTCCCTTGATGGGGCATTCTGCATTTTTATTTATCTTTCACATTTCTAAACCATCCTCTGTATCAGAGAGGGACTCTGGGTGATGTACGATAAAATTTTGCCCTGTCAATTTTCTTGACATGCAACACAGGGCCCCATTCTGCTGCTGACTTTCAGACAGAACATAACCTAATCTGCTTGCTGAGACATTCATAAACACAAAACATTCCTGGCTAGAGAATATATGTGGAGATGGATGCATGAGTGTGTTTTGCAGAAATAGCCATTTTATGAAGATGTCATAAAAAGCATATTTTTCCTTTTGCAAATGTTTATATACCAGTAATATTCAAAATCATTCAGTTCAATGAAATAAAACAGCACTAAAAAGAAAGCATATCTTCATTGCATTACCCCAGTTCCAAATCTAGACCTATTCTACTAATTCATCTCAAATCCTTACTTTGCCAGAAGTATACATTGGTTGGAAGCGTGTACTCCTCCAAACTTCAGGAGGCATTGCAGCAACAGCATTGCTTGCTTCCTCCAACTTCCGCCGCAGGCGCCACTGGAATAAAATGTCATCTTCTGGCTTTAAAGAGTGGGATACAGAACTTGGAGTGACATGGTAGGGAATAATATTAAAACTATCTGGAAAGTGAAAAAAAAATAGTTATGATTGCAAAAGAGCTACTGGGAAGAAAGACAAACTATATGAACTGTTCATGAATGTCTCATAGAACTGAAGAGTTAAAAGTGTCTAACCCTCTTCAATGTGCAGGGAAACCAAGCAAGAGAGATGGCTCTTCACCTCTTTGTGAAAGCCCACAGGGCTGGAGAATCCATAGCCTCTATATGTGGGCTATTCTACTGTTGTACAGATCTTACCATCAGGAAGATTTCCTTATATTTAAAAATGTAGGTAGTTGCAACTTGTGTCCCTTTGTTTTTGCTCCTAGTGTTTATGGACATCAAAAATTCCCTTTCTGTACCTGAATATGGTTATTCCACCTCCCTCTTGGATTGAATATGCCAAGTTTCTTCAGCCTATCCTTACCAGATATATCATTAAGTCACTATATCCTCTTTGTTGCCTTCTTCTGAACTCTGCCTAACCTGGCTATGTCTCCTGGAAAGGTGGAATCAGATACAACTCCAGGAGTAGTCTCACCAGTGCCAAGTAAAGAGAAATAATTATTCTGAGATCTCAGATATCATGCTGCTTCTAATGCAGCCCAGAAATGCAATAGCTCTTCTAACTGCTGTTTCATGTTCAGTTTTTTACCAATGGCCACCTTCAAATTATTTTCAGATGAAATGTTTCCAGGCCACAAATCGTACATCTTTTATCTGCCTCCTGCATTTAATGTTAGATAAATTAATAAATACTTATTTATGAAAATCAGTCCATCATCTTTGCTGACTAAATATGGGTTCTCCCATTTCTCTTCCAGTGAAATTCTTTCACTAGCCTCAGGTCAAAAGTTGCAGGTATCTCTGTGGAAAAAAAATTGTAGGTCACAGATCACACCCTACCTTTGGCTTGGTGTGCTACAGGGCATTGTAGAGCATACTGAGGCAAGTCTATGGTGGTATTTGGGATGGTGGACGTAGTAGTAGAACCAAGACCTTCTGAACTTACAGGCCTGGAGCTACTCAGTGGTGACAAGCTGTAAGCAGAAGATAGATTAGGAAAGGATATTGTTAGAAAAGTAGTACAAAACGGGGGGAAAGAATCAGTTGGATAAAACACCAAGCAGAAACACAGAACTGGCAAATGGCACTGATCTATGATGGACAAAATATAAATTAGGCCAATACCTTCTGCCGAAAAGCCTTGCTGCTCTTTCCTGCAGGCTCACTGTCTCAGCATCAAGGGCCAAAGCAGCTTGCATTTCTCTCTGTAAAGAGTACACAAAGGAAGTGTAAAGAGGGAGAACTCTATGGGGGAAAGCATATGTAGATTCTGCCAATTGGAGAACAGTGGAATTTTTGAAAATCCAGAAATACACACCAATGTAAAACATGCAAGTCATGGGGAAAAGGGATGGAGAATTCAGTGCAATGCAATGTGACCATGGAAAGTAATTTGCATGTAGGTGGAAGTAAAGTAAAGCAAAAGGAAAAAGGAGCTAAGGCAACCTGGTCATCAGTAACAGAAAATTCCTGGGAGAGAAACAATGACATGTTATCTGCTGGCCATTCCGATGAATATTTAAAGCAAGATTTCCCTCAACTGCAAAATCAGAACTTCTGAAGGCCCTTAATAAAAGACAAGAAAGTAACTGGGGGAACCAAACCCAAGGAATCTACTGAGAAACACTGTAACAGGTCTTACATTTTTCTCTACCTAGAGCAAATACTCCAAATATGTAGGACAAAGCCTATGCAGCCACATTTAATCAGATGACCTTTCTATGTATCTATTGTATTTGTATTTCCTTGAAGAAGCTCAGGGTTACATAGATAGGCATATTCCAT
This sequence comes from Acrochordus granulatus, assembly GCA_032468055.1. Classification (NCBI taxonomy): domain Eukaryota; kingdom Metazoa; phylum Chordata; class Lepidosauria; order Squamata; family Acrochordidae; genus Acrochordus; species Acrochordus granulatus. The sequence goes on from JANHZU010001773.1 coordinate 45,163, forward strand.
TTTATTCTCACAATCAATCTTTGAAGGAGGCAAGGCTCAGAAATCGCCCCAGCTCAAGGTCATTTCATGTAAGCTGAACTTTATGGCTGATAAGAATTGGAATCACCAAGATCAAATACAGTTTTCCCAACTCTCTGGGCCCAAAATTAGCCAAGAGCTAGAAAACAGAAAAGAAAGAAACCAGCAGAGTTGTATTAGTTTCTGCCTCTTGGATAGAAATGAACCTTGTCTAGGATAATATCTTCTTACTCACCAAGGAAGAATCAGTCAGGATGGGACTAAAAAGAGATGACCTCAGTTCACTTTGGCTGTTATCTGCAAATAAAATAAAAGTGAAGGATTCATACAGAGCAATCACCTTTGGAAAAGAACAACTTTTCAAATATTTTACATGTGATAAATAAAAAATAAATCAATGTTTCAATAAGTTAGGAATTCTTTAGTGCCTGCATTAGACGTAAATCCACGGGGTTGCAGAGTTCTCTCTAAATCATAGTATCACCTATATACTTTCCAGCAGGTCCACAAAAACTCTGTCAACAGACCACCAATCAACCTGCAGGAAATGCTAGGGATGCACAGAACATTTAGGAAGCAAGAACGTTATCTGCCTCTGCCATGCTCAGGCCCCCTTCACTATTGTTTTAAAAAAAATCTTAACACCACATGCCTAATAGTTTTAAAGTAGATGAAGAATGCAATTATTTGTTGTCTTCTTGACAAGGCTGTACATGATCCACACTTGCTTAGAATTAATGACAACACTTTACGTCTCCCAACTGAAAACTGACAAGTGGAGGTTGCCCAAAGATAATATGCCACTGTGTCCCCATAGCCATACCTACAAACCTCCAAATGTAATGTTTTTCCGACTCATTGTAACCACTCCTGTGCCTAAGGCAGCTTTATTTCCACAAGAGAACTCAGACTTTGCCTTTTGCCTCAGTCTGGCAAAAACTCATGTATGCTCACACATTGTCACAATGTACTTATTTTAGCTTAGCAAAGTGTATGAACTCAACTACTGAGGCTCAGTGTCCTATATGTACCAAATATGATTAAGACAAACTATGATTTAGCATAATGCATGAACCCAGCCAGATCTATGTTCTTCTATTGGATTTAAGTACCTGAAGATAGCAATGTCTCCTTTTTGGACTTCTCTCCATCTGGGAGAAGGGAGTGGCTAAGCCACCAGAACTCAGTTGAACCATCACTAGATGCCAAGCGCTCTTTACGATCAGTGGGCTTCCCGTAGCGAAACCGCTCAATATACCTACCAAAAGAAAGAAAAGGAAATCTGGTCCATAGGCAATCATTGTCTTCAGATTGGACCAGAAACCAGGAATTTAAGAAAAATAGATCAATAGAAAAGCAACCAAGGCCATCAGTAAATGTTCATCTACAAAGCCTAGTCATCTGTTACTCAGCTTCATTTACCACTTCAGAGGTGAACAACAGGACTCACTTGGCAATAATGGATTCACTGTCCGACATAGAATCTGGGAGCTTTGGTACATCCACAGTCTTAGCCTCTGATGACTGTTGTGCTGGAAGATCTTTTGTTCCTTTCGGAGTCAGGGAGGAAGAACTGCATTCAGTTGAGGGCCATGATTCGTTGAAAGGGCTTGTAGAGTTTGACCTGGGGGGCTTTCCCTCATGGGAGCTAGAGTCAGGCAATAAATGAGGATAAGGAGGACTCAATGATTCTGGCTTCTCAGGAAGAATAGAGCAATTACTATGCTGCAAACGAGATGGGCTCAGAACCTAAGAAGTTAAAAATAAAGAAGACATAAAATCCCAAAACAATGCCTTGGCACAGATATTACAAATATCCAAACTCAACATCACCCAGCTGCCTATTCTTATACTGTAGCTTCATCCCATAAGACTATACAACACAAATTCCTGTAGAAGACTTTAGAAATGTCAACAATTGCTTTATGCTTTACCTATCAGCTCTTTGAATGCCTAACTCTTGCAGGAAAATAATTGTACTGCTTTGACATTCAAGATCTAAGAGAAAAAAAGGGAGAAAAATCTGCATTCCTAATAGCTAGATTCTGATCATCCAAGATAGATTACTAAGGATCCAAAAGAACAGTCTGCTTTCTGTTGCTATTTGCTTTCCTTAGAGACCACATAGCATGATTTTATCTTCTTACCATCTGTTGCTTCTTCTGCCTCAAAGGCTGAACCTGGGAGGGATGATAATGGCTTCGGGAATTGGATGCCTCCAAAAAGGGGCTTTCAAGGGTGCTGAATACAGCTAGACTGTGAGTAGACAAGAAATGTCAATTAGACAAGTCAATTGGGTTGGTGGGAGAAGGAAACGTAACTTTTTGGCATGTAGGGAAAAAAAGAAATAATATGGACATGATAATTTGGAATTTTTGGTGAGATTGAACTACACATTGCACAGACTGAAATAGGAGAACTACGGGTGCACAAGACAAATTAATTTTACAGGTTCCACTGGGTTAAAAACACACATATCTAGAAACCTGGAGTATCAGAAGGATGTCTCTAAATTTTTCTCCCTAGCATGTGTTGTAAAATTCACAGGATTTATATACAGTTTTGTTGTTTAGACCTCTAATAGCATTTAAATCTCTAATTTCCATTTTTAATTCCAAATTTTTGTTTCTTTCTCAGTCAAAGAAAAAAGACATTTAGCCTCTCCCAAGGAGACTAGACAACCTTGCCAAAAATAAATTTGTCAATGGCAGTGATCACATCAGTGTGCCACTCAGTGACAATTACTGGAAAGCTGAATGAGTGGGTCCAAGCACATCTGTGCCCTGCTTTACATAGGGTTCTGCTGGGTTAGGTGAATTGTGGGTTAACTCCAGCATAACTATATATATTTATACTTTGTACAGTACAGGAAATGAGACTGCCAGAATAAAGTGGTATATTATGGGTTGTTCCTATTCTCGATCCATTTAACAACACAGCATACAGACAAAGATTTTGAAATGTCTTCTCTCTGATGATTCCAACATACAGTTTTTTTTACAGCAGGAATCCTCAAAAATATATTCCTCTGATACACTTTAGAGATCTATCACTTCAGTCTGTGTAGCTGGATTTATAGAAAAGGCCATATTATAATATCCACCTTGTTTTTTAGATGCAGCTAACTGAACTTATCAAGTCCATTTTATCCATCTTATACCCCAGTATTCTTATGGTGAAAAGGAGGCACACACTCTTGTACCTAGAATCCATTGTTTTCCACCAAGGCATCTGAAGAGATGTCAGGATTTCTGAAGCATGTTCTCTGAGCAAACAAACAGAAGAGGATCCAGTAAATAATAAATATTTTTGGAATCAGACAATTTAATTCTTTTGTGTTGTCTGAGCTTTGGTGGATTTTCAGTTTCAGTTTCTCCTTGATTAGGTTTTAGTAGTGATGATAAAGAAGATGCTTAATGAAGAGATGAAGACTCTTTTGTTCTACTAAGGACCATTCACTATAGAGGAAATTACACACATTATTCAAAAAAATAATATTACTTTGAAGAAGCTAACCATAGCAACTAACTGGTTTATCCTGCATTTTTAAAAGTGTCCCTCTACAAGAACAAGGCTGCCCCAGGCCTAGCAGTCTCTCCTGAGGGATTACCATTGTTATAAGGAGAAAAAAGACAAGCATTGCCCACTATGAAATTTCTGCTTTCAGTGCTCACTCCAAACCACCTTCTTAGCCCCAAGAGTTTCTGTTCAACAATGAAAGTTATAAAAAAAAACCCAACAATATGCTTGTCAAGTCCAACCCCATAATTTCAAAAATACATATGGCCAGATTAAAAGGTAACCTGAACAAATTGTAGAGCACAGTTGACAAATTAATATATTATAGGAAGCCTCAATATGATTAATTTATGACCTAGCACTATATGTGAACCTGGCTATGATAGCTTATCTTGCCCCAACTATTATATTCCTTGCTATCTTCAAAATGTTAAGTGGAGACCCGACCCATCAAATGTTGCCTACCATTTGTCTAAGGCACTATTGAAAAGTGAGATGGACTTATTCCTCTAGAATCCTTCATACAGACTTGGATGGAGTAGATGATCTATGGGGGGCATAATCAGTGACAACTTGATAGTGAAAAATAATCTAACTTTGAGGAAGGTTTAGGGGTGAAGTGACAACTGAAATATTTTAATTATGAAACACATAATTAGAAAACATGGACAGCTGGTCCACAGAATTGCTGAGAATCAGACACAATTGAATAGATAGCGTCATGGGAAGTGAAATATAAGCTTATGTTGGAGGCATAAGGTATCCATTTTGCTTTCAAGCTCTCCCAGACTCACAAAAAGGTGTTCAATACCCACTCCAGAGGACTCTAGGGCTGCCCATGAGTATTGAGAGTCACATCAAGCATGCAGGCCAACTACAGCTGGATCAGAGACAGGTCCACATTCAAAGGAATCTCCTAGTTAACCCAATCTGTACTGGAAACCCAGTGCAGTTCCAAAATTATTGGAATCCCGGCTTGCTTCCATCAACTGTTTTGCTGCTGTAAAGCTTCTCCAATTTCTAACTTTGCTGGGCTTCCAGGCAAAGAATTCTTAATTCTCAGTTGGGAAGGAAATTTCCATGGTGCTTCCCAGTGCCTGCCCCTCATATGCAGTTACCAAGGCAACAGCTTTTGTCCATTTTTTTCTCTCTCCTGTGAATGCACCTCATTCACCGACCCTACTATAGCCTGGCACAATGAACAGCATGATGCAACAACACAGAATCCCTTGCTCTGGAGAAAAACTGTATGACTCCAAGTAATCAAAGGTGGCACAGTTCCTAGTCTGGCATCCCAACGTGATTTTGTTAACCCAGCTCTAATGCTGGTCCTATAGGTTTAAAGACAGTAGCTTTTGCCAGAGTAATGCAAGCAACTGCTTTGCTAGTCAGGGTCTCAAACATGGCCTACGAATCATGAAATGAGAATGGCCTAGAATCAGGGGAGGAAACATTCCCTCCAAGACTCTGTAGAATAGGTTGTTCTGCTCACTGCTAAAATGAAGTAATATTGGAAGAAATTCAAAAGAGGCATATTAGTAGCTAACACTAGTTCCTAATTACCCATATTCCATACTGACTGAAGATCTTAGGTTCTACAGTCTCAGCACGGAAAAAAGGAATTCCCTTCCTAATGGAGCTAGCAGTTACCAGCAGGAACCAACTCTTTACTACCAAATCTTTATGCAGCAATTGCTCCAAGATGATTTGTACAGCAAGTGATATTATAACTAGCAGGCTGCTTCTTATGCCTGACACAACAATTCTAACTACAGTCACCTGTGATCCTAGAGACAGGTAGAGATTGCCCACTGTTTAAGGAAACCCAGTCATGCTGGTGCAATATGTATTGCTGTCATACTGGGGCAATCTTTTCATTCTTTGGAGTAATCTATTCCTCTGAATCCTGCCTCACATAGTATCTTGGAGAAAAGAGTAAAAGGGCTGCTCAGCAAACGCCTTTGTTCTCTACCTTCTCTCTCTGCATGTTTAGCAGCAGAGAAGAAGCAAGCACTGAGCTGTTACATTTTAGGTCCCTATCCTTGTTAGACAAAGGCATTGCCCATTTTCTCCCAATTCAGAAGAAAGCAGAACACAAGTCCTTCTAAATTCCAGAATATCTTCCCCTAAAATATTAATGGGGAAATGCAGACACATTTTCAATACAGTCTCAGTACATTTTTTTTAAAATGTGCCAGACATGTGAATTCAGCAAGATTAACATCTGCACAGATAGCAGAAATTACACAATTCCCAAGCTAAAGTCTCCTTTGAGATTAGCACATACATTTTCTTGGAATGTTTATGCCACTGCTCCTGTTTAGTGCCAACTCTTGCCACCAGCAGTGTCTGGATCAAACACTGATGAATGATGAATGCACCAGGCACAAGGGCATCTATACAGTTTGACTGCACATCAAAGCCAGAGAATAAAAGCAAGTACAATATTAAACACAGCATGAATGCAGGAATTTTCAGTGTAAAAAAAGCAGAGCCGATAAGTATTGTATATTCTTTGAAAACAGGCCATTGATCTGCCCCTCCAATTCTAGAAGATGGAAGTAGAAAATCCATAATTTGTACAGGCAATACTGACATTGCTATCTCAGCCTCAGTTGCTTCCCAAACTTATCATTTTCTTGATAAGTTTGTATCAAGAACAAACTTTTGTATTCTTGTATTTCTTGAGTTACCTATTATTTTCACTGAGCCACCAGTATTGTAGAAAAACATGGAACTTGTCATGTGTTGCCAAAGAGTTTGAGCTGCCACAGTGTTTTTAAGCTGGGTTTCAAAGTGGTGTCTTTAGGTTGGCTGGTTTAAAGAATTCCTCTGTGGCTTGGCACTCAAAAGCAGACTGGCTTTGCATTTTAATATGGTGGCACAAAGAAGAAAAACCCTCCAATCCAGATGGAAGTTAAAGGAATAGTTTGTGATTTATTTCATGGCACCTGCTCAGGCTAGAACAAGCTTTCTCTTGACATGATCATCTGTTTTTTTGGCTTCTCTTTTTTGGTGACAGAAATTCCAATTATCAGCATTTATGCAACAGGAAAAAAAACCCTTCTTTTGCCTGATTTCTTCTTATGTGTGAACATTCTCGGTAAGCACTTAGAAATACATTAGTAAGTACATCATGCACCATTCAAGCCAGTAGCCAAATGCAACAGTCTATTGTATGAAATCTAAGCTAGACCAATATTTTCCTTAAAGCAATCGTAATTCACCTTAGTGTTTATTAGATATGGGAGATCTTCCAGATTAACTACCTTACTGTCTCTCTATGCAAGATCTAAATAATATCTAACTTGCTTCTTTACAGGTAAGAATCATTATTTCTCTTAAACAGACAATTATTTTTGTACTCATTTCCAGCAGTTACATTAACCATTCACAGACTTAGGGAAGTCTTTTATTTGCAGACTTAGGGAAGTCTTTTATTCCTGAAACATACCCATAGCTGTATTATGAGCTGCATTATGAGAATTTAAGTGTTTTAGTTTTTACTTATAAGCACAACTTATGATCACCTAAACAGTAATATGAATTAAGCTAAAAAACTGAGGAAAGAGGAAATATTTTGTTTGTAAAGATCCAGATATAAAACAAGTAATTTGAAAAAAAAAACCTTTTTGTGCAGTCAGAATTTTAAAAATCTAACAATTAAATGTGAGAACAACATTGAATCTGCATTTTTCAATTTTATAGAAACACTTAAAGAATCAAGGAGGTAATGCCATGCTGCTTTCTTCCACTTGAAAGCCAAGTGGTTACTTGAAAGCTTCAAATAAATTAAAGCTGAATTTCCATTTCAATAAAATCCTGGAGTTGTTTACTATAGTTCAAAATATTCATCCTAGTCACATTAGCAGCAATGATGTAGCAGATACAAAAGGAGTTATGTAGAACATCACACAGAATCTGTATCCACAAGGCTCAATTAAAGCAGTCTGCTGTACTGACATGAGAAAGTAGTATTTGTGTATTCCCAGAAATGATCTGATAAGATTGCATTAACCCAGCCTAATAAATAATGTCTTAAAAGTTACAGTATTCTTCTTGGGTACATATATTTATATTCTAAACAGCCTGAAAAGAAACAACATCTCCAGTTTACCACTAGAATAATATCACTACTTCCAAGATGGTTCCAAATAGCAATTTGTACCAGGAAAAGCCTCTAAGTCTCAACTTCATCTGCTTGACCTTTCAAAAGGCTAAATGCCCTGAAAAGTTAAAAATTATTACTAAATGTCCCTTCAGCTATAAGGGATTCAAAACTTAAAATACAAAGCAAATTTTATATGGAAGACTTTAAAAGTAATGCAGTGCACTACCATTAATTATTTTAATATTCACCAGTTTTAAAATTCAGAGTTTAAAGAATACTAAACTCACCATAAAGTTTAATTTCTTCAGGCCAGCAACTAGCTTAAGAAAGATTTTGCAGTACTTCCAGATAGAAACTTTAGAATTGGGGTTAGCAAGTCCCAATTTAAGAAAACGTATTACCCCCCAAAAATAAACATAAACCCAATGTTTGGGTGTTTTTATAGCAACTTTATCTGCAAAGATTACAGATTTAAAACAAATTAGATACTTATGTCTACAGATTCAACTTTTACAAGAAACACAAGAAAGTTGGATTTCACAGACAAGTTCATATAGATTTTGTGGCAACAAGGTGGAAGCTATTGCTATCTCCAGGATGTTTTCCCTACCTCTTCATTGAAGCACAAGCATTTCCTGGAGGTTTCTCATCCAAGTACTAAAAAAAGGAAAAGGATTCCCTTATCCAGGCTTGCCCAACTCTAGGGGGCAATGCTCATCTATGATTCACAGCTGGGGGGGCCAGCATTGTCTGAAAATGCTTCTGTGGGTCATGTGGCTGGCATGACTATACACCAAGGTGCATAGGTAATGCCGTTACCTTTCCCACCAAATTAGGCAGTACCTATTTATTTACTTGCATTTTTACATGCTTTCAAACTGCTGAGTTGGCAGAGCTGGGACAAATAACAGGAGCTCATCCTGTTATGCAGCGCTTCGGTCTCAAACTCAGACTGCTGACCTGCTGGCCAACAAGCCCAGCATCTTAACAACTAGACAAAGTTTCTCATCGAAGTACAAGCCAGCTCCAGTCCTTAGCTTCCAAATATTGTCACTGGCTGAGACATAAAAATCAATAAACTCTTCTAAGTGTGAAGAAGAATTAAGAGGGGCAAAGAAAGAAGTGGTCCAATTCAGCACCACATTTGTGAACATTTAAGAAGTGTAGGCAGCATCTGAGACAAAGAATAGAGTTTTATATAATATTAAAGTTGAACTTTTTAAAGCTCTAGATTATCCTAATAATAATAAAATAAGTACCTACTTAGAGTACCAAGAAAGGGGGGCACCACAGAGCTTTTCCTCATAGTTCTCATTCCCTTCTAAAATCTTTCACTGCCGTATTTGACTTAAGTCAAATTTTGCATCATTGCTCTTATTCATGTGTTAGGCCTTAATCTGTATTGTTAAAATAGTTTTTTTTCGCACAGTGAGCCATTCAAGTTTAAAAGCTTGGTTTCCAGATGCCACCAGGCATCACATTTGTTTCCCTCTCATGGCATGAAAGTTTTGTTTCTGTCAAGAAGCACCACTGTTTGGCTGGCTTTGGACATCCTCAGGCTTGCAAACTGGCTAAGATAATGCCAGTTGCATTCTAACACCAACAGGCTGATATAGAAACCCTCTTTTCCTCTGTTTCAAAGTTACAGGCGCGCGCGCGCACAGAGCCGGGGAATTCAGAAGCTTTAAGTATTTAAAGTACTACAGATGAAGCAGATAGGAATGTAATTCAAATTCCTAGCAGAGAATGCTTGTCTCAAAAGCACTGTTTACAGTCCAAAAAGCAACAGTATAATCCAACTACAATCCAAGAGTCACAGAAAGGCAAATCAGGTGGTCAGTTAGTCAAAGGGTCATGAACAAGAAGCAGGAACAAGAATCATGAGCTGGAAAATCTATCAGTTAACTTCAACAGAGTATGAAAACAATCTGTCTGCTGACAGCTAAGTGCAATCATTCATGCTTCATTTTTGCCTAGCAAGAAGCCTAGTTGAGGAATGTTGCTCTGCTTGCCTCTGCAGGCATCTAAGACTGGGGGTTGTGTCTCATCATCTGACTGCTCCAGCTGAACAAGAAATGCCTGTGGCTGATCAGCCTCAATTGAATCCTGGCTTACTGAGTCCTGAGGCTGACCATCCTGCACCAGTGTCAGTTGGAACAACGTTGTCAGATTCTGAATCGTGGCTCATAGCACTTCCTGTCCAGCCAAACCCCGAAGCAAGGCTTGCCTCTCTTTAATGGGGTTGCTTCCCAGATAAACCTAACACAATGCAACCTTAAGTAGGAAGAATTATAACAATGATTTTATCCTGCCTTTTATGTAACTCAATGCAGTGAACACACCTACTAGAGCCAATTTGGTTTTGGAGTAGTTAAGACCAGACTAACTAGTAGACGATGAGTTCCAGCTCCACCTCAGCATGAAAGCTATCTGGGTGTCTTTGGGCCAGTCACTCTCTCTCAGCCTATCCTACCTCCCAGGGTTGTTGTTGTGGGGCAAATAAGAGGAGGAAGGAGTATCAGATTTGTTCACGGCCTTGAATTGTTTATACAAATAATAAAAGGCAGGATAAAAATAAATATTCCTGCTTCCCATTTTCCTTACAACAACGGCCGTATTCTCACCGCTTTCCTTGACTCGGGACGGCAACTTCCGTCAGACCCAGGCAACGTAACCCACGCCTGGATGGGGAGGATGGGAAGTGTCGTCCCTATGCCCGAGAATGGGTTTGTGGGCCACTCCAGCTTCGATGAAACAACACCGCCGAAGCCCTTTTAGCCTCAAACGCGAATCCCCACCACTCTCCTTGGCATCCCCCCCAGAGTTCTTCCCGCTCACCACGGAATAAACTTACCGCCTTTACGGTCGCTTAGCAACAGGAAAAGAGGCAGTCCCTGCACGCAGAGGATGCAGGGTAAACACCGTCACTCTTTCCCCGGCCATGACTAAGTATGTTCCAGGACTACAATTCCCAGAAAGTATTGCGTGCCATGCGCCGACTCAAAGAAAGGAGACTCTCCTGTAGTTAAAAACTACAAATCCCGCCGTGCTCTGGGCCAGTCTTTGAAAGCTTTTTACGTTCGCTAAGGTAATACAATAGTTAAAGCAAGTAAAGTGAATAAAAACCGCATTTTTTTTTTCCGGGGCTGAACAATCCTGCAAAACTGCACGGGCATTCCAGATCCATCCTCGTCGGGTATTTAAAAAAGAAAGGCAGCAAACAGTAGAGTTCAGAGGCTACAAAATGCAAGAAGTGCACGTGACCGCTGGTCTTTTTTCTTTTTGCAAACATCATATTATGAAGTAACGCCCTTTTGGGTGATCCTTTTACCGTCCTTGCATTGATGTTCTACCTTGTCGCCACTTGCGGAGAAAAAACTAGAAGGAAAACTCGATCTGGATTGAGATCTAAGCGAGCAGAGTCCAACAGGCGCTCAAGTTTTAGAGCAGATGCTGATATCTGACGTCTTCTGGAAGACTTTCGGTAGGAAAAGGAAAACTTTTCGGGAAAAGAAGCAAGAGAGGCGCTTTTGCGACAGAAACAGCACTTCCTTTGCAAGGAGGACGCTCATGTCCTATAAATTTAATTAATAGATAGATAGATAGAGAATAAATAAATAAATGTGAACCAAAGGCTACTTCTTTTAAGGAAGCTGCCCCTCCCTCTCCCCGGTGTAATCGGCGTGGCGCTGAATTCAAGTTTTGCAGCAGTCGATTGCCTTCCGCTGAGAAACGCGCAAAGGCCGCCCCGTGGGTGGACTCTGCACGCTTCCCAATGCAACCTGACCAGCTTCTGCAAGATTTTGATTCAGCAGCGGGAGGGAAAGCGGGAGGGCCGTTTCCCCAAAACAGAAAGAAACAGCAGCACCGCACACGACTGCCTGCAACTCGCAGAAGCGCCCCCCCACGTGCGCAAGAGGCGCTCTTTCCATTCGTAAGGGGGGCCTCTGGGTGGAATCGCCCTGCCTACAATTCCCAGCGTGCAGTGCGCCAGAGGCGGTTTTTCTGCATTCGTGCGAACGGGCGAGAGGTCCAGAAGGGCCGGACCGTCGTCGGCGGGGTCCAGGGTTGCGCGCGGGTGGGGTGCAAAGCTGAGGAAGGGAGGAAAGCAGCCCGAGGTCCGGCACGCCGAGAGCAACCCCGGAGAGGCTCGGCGGCGATGTGACTCGCTCCTTTCCGCCCGAAGTAAGAGGGAGCGCCGCGGGCCGGGCGCCTTCCCTCGGGCTGCGGGAGGCGGGTCGGGCGCTGCTGCTCGAGGGGCGGCCGGCCGGGTCCGCTTTCGCGGGTGCCGAAGCCCAGCAGCGAGGAGGAGAAAGGAGGCGCCGCGGGGTGCAGGGCGGGCGGGCGGCAGCCGTGCTCCGCGGGGGTTCGCGAGCGAGCTCGGGGCGGTCCGCGCGGAGTTCCTAAGGGCGCCCCGGCTGGGTTCCCACCACCCGCTCTCCCGAGCGAGCGTCGGGCAAAGAGCCCGCGAGGCGGGTGAATGGGATGGCCTGATTCGGGCGACTCGCTCCGGCAGGGAGGGCTGCGCTTCCCGGAAGAACCCGGGGCTCAAGCCGCGCAGCGTGTGCGCGCCCGGCCGGCGCGACTTCGAGCGGGGCTGCTTTGAAGGAGACCTGGAAAGAGTCCGAACTTCAGCGCGCGCGCACCCCTGGGAGTCTCCCGGTTTGACCACAAACCGAAGGGGTCTTGCCATTTTCAGGAAGCTGCTCCCAAGCCGACGTTTCCCAAGTGAATGTGCATGATGGGTTCCATTTTTGTTGAATGAAGGCCTTGTACAGGTAGTCCTCAACTTACATCAACAGCTGGGACTAGAATTCCTGTTGCTAACTGACTTTATGATCTTTTTGAGTTGCGCCTGATTTTATGACCTTTTTGGCCATGGGTCATAAGCAAATCACTGCAGTTGTTATGTGAATCAGACTGTCATTAAGCACATTCAGCTCTCCCACCATTGAGTTTGCTTGTTGGAAGCTGTCTGGGAAGGTCACAGATAGGGATCACATCACCCTGGGATACTGCGACCATCATAAACTCATGCCGGTTGCCAAATGTCCGAATTTTGACCATGGGGATGCTGCGACACTCATAAGTGTGAGGGCTGGTCATAAGACACTTTTTCTCACTGCTGTTGTGACTTTGAACAGTTGCTAAACAAATGGTTGTAAATCAAGGACTACCAATGGTCAACACATTTAGAGGATGCTTTCTGTCATTTCTGGAATCCAGGTGGTTTAACTTTCTGTATTATTTGTCCTGTGTGCATCAGCCCTTCAAGGTAAACCAGCCCAGTAAACTAATTCTACAGAAAATCTAGAAGTATATTTTATTGAGATAGGCTAGAGTAACAGAATCTTGTCTAATTGCACGAGCTTTTCTTCCCCTCCCCTTTGTACTCCAGGGCAGTGTTTCTCAACTTTGGCCAAGTTCAGATGTATGGACTTCATCTCCCAGAATATCCCACACATCTCACATTTGCTGAGAAACACTCTTCTAGGATATAACAGAATCTTGAAAGCTGATCCAAGTGTGTGCCCCTTCTTATATTAAACAAAATCAAGCTGAGATCATTCTGAGTTTCTTTTGTTTGCTTCCTGTTGTCACTAGACTATGTAATTTTTTTGTCTAATACCCTCCTTAATGGCTCTTTCATGCTTTCCTCAAGGTCAGGTCTAAACTCCTTTACAGTATATGAGATTGAGGGGTTTTTCCCCACTCTTACTCTTGCAGGGAATTGAGTCTCAACAAACATGCTTCATACCAAAGTCAAAACAGAAAAACCAGGTAAGATGCCTTGGAAATGTTTTGCTGTAAAAGTTAAGGGCTTTGAGCATTGCCTTTATCCAACATCTCTTGTTCCCGTTCCTATTCATCAGCTTTAACTGATTGCATTGAAAGCAATTTTTATTTAGCTTTTCAGGAGAGTAATTCATTAGGGGTTTCCTAATAACAGGGGATTTCATTGCTAACTTAAAAAAAAAGACAATGAGAATTTCCCTCAAAGGTTGCTTTATGCTGGAATAACAGCTCTCATCCTCCCCAGATTTTGAGACAGCCAATGCTCGGAACCGTCTTGATGCCGTCCTGCAGTGTCTGCTGGAGAAAACTGATGCTGATAGGTAAGAATCACCAGGTATATCAAAGTCAAGTCAGTTATGAGAAGGAATCTGAAACCCTTTTAGACATTTGAAAGGTGTTAAAACAGTTGAAGGGAGCGTTTTGCTGTTTATTGCTTGACATTTCCGAAATTATCACCTGGAAGGTGTGTTGGAATGATATCTTCCAGAATTCCCCATCAATATGGCCAAAGTCCCAACGCATCTGACAAGAGCCAAGTCTGAGCAGAATGCTCCGAACAGCAGAAGTCAAAAGCTTGCGATTCCAAAAACTGGGATTTCAACTCAAGAAATAGTTTCATCCTATTAAATCATTTTTCTGAACCAAGCGCTGATTGACTGAGCTCAAGAATAGGCAGCCTGTGGCGTTCCAGATGTTAGTGAGCTACCTCTCCCAGGATCAGTAGCAAGCATGGCCAGTAGGAAGCAGTGCTGGGAGTTGTAGTAAAATAACACTGGGAATGCCAAGGGCTTCCTGTCCCAGGCTAAAGGTTCTTTAGGATCTCTTCCTATCGTACAAGCTTATCATGTTCTCATTTCTAGTGAGGCTGAAGTAATTGTCAGGAAGAATCCTCAAGGGAGCTAGGTTTTAGACAAAGCTGACGACATTTTTCCTCTTTTCTTTTTCTAACTCAGAGAACAGATGGAAGAGGACCCTGGAAAGACATCATCAGATGTGCTCAGCAAGTAAGGAGAAGACATAACGTTCAGCCGTTCCTTTATCTTTGCATGTCGACCTGCCCCAAGCCATTGGCTGAATACAGGCAGAGAAAGGATTTCCTTTTTTAGAGAGGCTCACCATGTTTACTTGAAAATCAGACATTCAGGTTATTGGCTTATGTTTCCTGCAGCACCTCTGAAATCCTTTGCTTTGCTCTTCTTTCAAGAGTACATGAGAGGAATTTGAGAAGTGGGTTCAAAAATCTTTTTTATGGGTTCAAAAATCTTTGAATTTTTAGTGGGTTCAAAAATCTTTTCTTCCCCAGAGAACATCTAAATTTAAGAATATCATGTACAAAAACCAACAGTATATCTATCTAGTTCTCTTTCTTTCTGCTTCCTTGCTTGCTTGCTTTTGAAGCTGTTTCAGAATGATTGATTAAACAAGTATTTATAATATTTTTAGAAAGATAATATTATTACCAAACTTTCAAGAAGGAGGTTTTACTAGTGGTTTGGATCAGCAGGCCCCAAAGAGGAGGAATTTATATCCTTCTGAGTATACCTGAAGTACAACTCCTTACATTCACTCTTGGCCACGTTGGCTGTGACTTCTGGGAATCACAGTTCAGCAATACCTGGAGGCTACAGATTCCCCTCCCTGCTCCAGTCTCTAGACTTGCTAGCACTGCTGAGACCGACTCTCTTGGAAAGCAATTTTCTTCTTACTGGTGGGCTGATGCATGCTAGGTATTTCCTAACCTCTTTTGCTTTGCGGTTGCAGGGACCCTTCTCCTATTGCTACAGGAAAGAGGTATGGTTCTTAGCAGTGTCCTTCCTGGCTATTGGTGACCATGGGTGCGAGAGCAGAATGTTTCCCCACTGAGTTTACTGAAGACCTAAAGAAAGAACATGCAAGTGTATGGCAGAGAATTTCGGTGGCTTGGTTCACATGCAATTTCGCTGATGCCATCAGGCTCTGCTTCTCCTGAATATAATGCTCAATGCTGTGTGTAAACTTGGCCTGCAAGTTTTGTTTGTGATTCCTATCTGGCGGTTCTCATAGCTGAAGAAACAAGCTGGGCAGTGAGCTTGTTCCTTCAGTTGTGGGAATGTTTGC